>VZRX01014826.1:0-32881 GCA_013398075.1 Notiomystis cincta
CTCTCCCTCCTCCTCCTCCTTGGAGATTTCTGGATTAAAGAATAAAGCAGTGAATTGATTTCCTGAACGTGCATTAGAGAGGATTATTCCAGGAGATTCATCCGTGTTTGGTGGATTAATATTTCCAGGGAAGCAGCTCCGATCTCAGCCAATACTTCTCTCAACATACCCCAAACCATTTTTTTTCCTTTTTCGGGCAAGAAGGAGCATTGGGAATGGCAGGAGACAGAGAGCAGAAGTTCTCAGCACTGGTATTTGAGCTTTGGTCTCTTTTGTAACAACAGCATTTCTCATGTAAATATAGAAAAAGTGATTTGTGTGAATTCTGCCTTTTCTTTACTCTGCTAATAATAAAGAGTAAAACCAGACAAATGCCAGGCAGGCACAGAAGTCACTCCAGCACCAGGGAACCAGGGAGAAATCTCTGTGTACCCTCACTTGACATCAGCAGCACCCTCTGAGAGGGGGGCACAGCATCCAAAGGAAATGGGGCTCTGTGCAATTAATTCATTTGGCCTCTGTGCTCTACACAAACACAGGAGATCAAGGGCCTATTACATTATAAGAGCAATCTGTGAAGCCTTCATAGCAATGCACATCTCTGAATTATGCTTCAGAGGTAATAAATAAAGCAGAGCCAAAGCTCCCTCCCTCCTGTCTCCCTCGCACGTGGATGAGACACTGTTTATAATTGAGCAGAAGAGGCAAAACCTCTTCCCAGGAGAGGTGCAGGAGAGTCAGCCCCAAACCCTAATTGAGACCTCTGAGACCAGCCTTTAGATGTCAACCAGCTGGACAAACAATGGTGACTCCACAGTGGTGCCTGGATAGATCAGCTGGGCTGCCCTTGCAGCTTTAGCAGGGCTTGGACTGGAGATGGTCAAAAGAAAAGAAGAAAGGAATAAAAAAAATCAGGTGTTACCAGAGAGAGAAAAGGAAAGCAGTGAAGGAAAGGGTCTTCATCTTCATGCTGCCCTCCAAGCCAAGGAAACACTGGGTGCCATAGCCACACTCTTCTGAGTTTAAAATTCTGGATTCAAGAGCTGGTTTGATTTTTACTTCCAGTCTCAGCCTAGGAGGACCAGAGCAGCAAATCATGAAGTGTCAAAGAAAATAATCTACATGTCTGTAGGCTTGGGGAAGGAAACAGGGCACTGCCTGGCTCAGTACAAGGGGTGGGGGGAAAGCTGGCAGCAGCTGGAGGGTCAGCATGGGAGCAAGGATGGAGCTCCACTTCCTGAGATGGATTCCAGAATTCAGAGCAGGGCATGTGAAGGGGAAATTTTAACTCTTGAAGAAGCAAAGATCAGGCCAGGAGGCTGGGACTGTGCTGTGGGTGGGAAAGCTCCAGTGGTGAGAACATCTTACCCCTCCTTCTCTCCCTGCTTTATTCTGGCTCCCAGGGATGATGTTTGTCCACCCAGGGCCTTCAGGCACCTTTGGACAGGCAACACCATCCTTGGTAGATCACTCAGAGAGAGCAAAGCAAGAATTTGAAACAAACAACAAACAGAACAAATGGATTTGCATTTTTTCAGAGCCACCAGGAATCTGGAGGAATAATTTTTCCAGCTGATGCTCAGCACTCAGCAGTGAGGACATTGCCCCGTGTGCCACTGCTCTGCTGGGGACACTGAAATGCAGAAACATGATCTGACACAAAGAATAAGTGCAAACCACATGGTTTATTTATTAGTTCCCTCACATGATGAGTATTAGCTCAAGCCTCAGCAGTGCATTGCCAACAGGCAGCACAAGGAGCCTTATCTTGCTGGGCTTCAGACAGAAACTTCAGCTTGAGACATGGACTGAAATATCTTTTTGTGGTTCCTCATGTTTTCTTTCTCTTTTTTTCTGCAGGAATCACAGGCATCTCCCTTCCCTGTCCCCATGGTAGGAATACCCCACACCAAGCCATCATATTTTTTGCTTTCTGCAACAAAAAACAGAATGTGAGACTTCTCTGTACCTCTGAGTACCTAAATAGGGACAGCTGGGCAATATCTTCCTTTTCTCCCAATTTTTAGCTTTCTGCAAATAATGTTATCTGTCTAAAAGATTCCTCCCCCTCCTCAAGATCTGCCTGAAAAAAACAGCTCTTCAAACAAAACATTTGGGGTTCAATCTGGAAATACTCCTCGGGAATTTCTCTTGGATTCATTTTCCAAGTGTTTTGAGTGGAAAACTTCAACCAGATGGCGCCCAAGAGAGCTCTGCTCCGCTCTGCAGTTTGCAGGTCTGATATAACTTATCATCAACTGCAAAATAGCTTTTTCCAGGCTGCTCCTTGCACCAGCAGCCCCCTCGGAGACACAGCTCTGTAATTAAAACTGCACTCGGGAAGTGATTCCTTTAACCATGGAAGTGAAACGCGTTGTTCCTCAGCTCCCAAATGTTTGTGCAGAGCCGGGGAGGCACCGGGGGCCTCTCCCCGCTTCCCACCCCAGTTTTACTGTAGGAAAGGGAGAGAAAACAGGAGTGCAATGCAAAACTCAGCCCTGGGAGAGGAAAGAGCTGCCTGTGAGCCCCAGAACTCACCGGGGCTTGTTGTAAATCGTCCCCCTGAGCAGCAGCTCCGCTCGCTTGATAAACGATGCTCCAGCCTGAAGTGTCGAAAGGAAAGGAAAAAAACCCACTTTTTTCCCCCCTCCTACTTCTCTCCAGTTATTTTTGACAAGCTGGAAGAGGAGAGGGGGAGAGGGAGAGGCTGAGGCATGTTTGATATACACTTTTGACGGAGCTTTTACTTTATTATGTTTAATTGAAAAGTGTTAACGTCGTCCGACATGAATATTCAGCTGATGCCTTTTGGTGCTGTTCCAGGAGTTACGATCGCCTGTGATTCCACTACAGCTTCTCAGCACGGAGCCCTGTCAAAGCCAGAGTGACAGTGGGGAAGCTATTAATTGAAATAGCTTCATTAATTAGTAATTAACAGCAGGGTAATGACTATGTCACACATCGTATTTCAATGAATGCCCTTCATGTGTTATGGGGCTTTTAATTAAAGAATATGCATTTTAATTAAAGGCAAGTTTGGCCCTTTGGCCTCTGGAATACAAAAGATGTTTCTAACTTTCAAGGCTGGGAGGAGGAAAGGTTAGTGTGGGGAAAACCAGGCTGAGTGCAAGTAATTTCAAAGTTAAATCCCTGGTGCTGCTGTGCCTGAGGGTCCTGGCTCCAGGATGGGTGAGTGGGGTCTGTGAGGAAAGCTGGGTGTAAGGAAACCCCAGTTTGGCACCCAGGGTGTCACTGGAACCTGCTCTGCACCACATTTGACCCAGCAGCTGCATTTGTGTCCAGCTGAGGGGAAGTACAGGGATGGGGGATTTGGGGACAGCTCAGCACAGCTCCCATCCTCGATGGTGGCTCCTTGGGAAGAAAGTCCCTGCCACTCCTGAGACATGCACAGGAGCTGGAGAGGATGATTCCCATGGAACAAATGGGATAAATTACACCACATTTTAGTCTTTGCATATTCCACTGGTTAGGATTTACTCCCTGGGACTGGAGTGGGCACAGTGTTGGTTTCTGTTGTCTCTGAGCACAGCTCACTTTGGAATGATCCCACACATATGGTGGGAAAGGCCACGGGGAGGCTTGAAATACATGGACTATGCAATGAGCATCAGGGGAAAGTTTAGGAAGACAAATCCAAAGTGCCTGAGAGCTGTTTACAGTCCCAAAAAAAGAAACTTCAAACCCCATGAAACAATAAAACCTCAACCCCACCAGGCTCACTCACCAAAAGGGTTACTTTAGATTGTGATCAAAAATGCATTTATGTTTTTAAAACAAAAAAACTTCAAACTGGCCCCTTTCAAAAATAAACTCTACTCCCCTGACATCCCGATCTGAAAGACTGAAGAGAGGCTTCCCAAATGTGATGAGGATTAGATGAGTGAGACATTGCATTTCAAAGAGAAAATGGCACATCAAAGGCTGCTCCAGCCCATATTGAAGTCCCCACCCAGGGGGGTTCCTGCCTGGGGGGATCAGCCAAGGTGGAGGCTGCTGCTGGGACAGAGGGTGGGAAGGGCAAGAGACAGCCCCACATCTTCATGGAGCCACCTGGCATCTGGATCAGGCCAACAGAGTTTTTGGGAAGCACACCTGCCTCTCCTGGCTAACATGCTGGTTGGAAAGTCCCTGCCCTACCCTGTGCTGCTGAAATGGCAGCAGCGTAATTGTGACTTTAACCTGTTCCAGAAATTAATTTAATAATGAACTGAGAGCATCTTCTGCCTGCCCACCTGGCCACTGCCAGAAGGTGTTGAGTGAGGTATCCTTTCCCTTGCTGTTACATCCCCAGAGTGTCTGGGGTTGGCCAATCCCTCCAGGAGCACAGGCTGGTCCCTCAGTCCCTTACAGCACTTCCCATGAGCAGACCAAACGTTGTCTCAATTTATGAGCTGCAGGAGAAATTGTGATAAAACTGAGCCATAAAAGCCAGTAGTTTCACCAGGTGAAGATAATTTATGCTGCTCTTCACACTAGAATACAATCCTCTGCTTGCACTACAGCACTGAACTCCTCCAGCATCTCTTTAGCCCCATGAGAGAGGATGCAGAGAGCTCTGAGGGTTCCTGATACCCACCCAGCACTAACTGAGCCCACCCTGGGTCTTGGCACGGACCAAACCCTTCCAGCCCCCCCAGTACCCCCATGGACGTCACAGCTGGAAATTGGGACACACAGGGAGGCACCAAGCTGAGCCTGGGTGGCTGTGGAGCAAAACAAGGAGATGCAGAGGAAATACAGTTTGGAGCACAGTGGACTGGGGTGGTGAGATGCCATCTGCCAAATCCCTTCTGCTGCTCCAAGGAAATCCATGGAGAAAACGAGCGGATGTCGAAATTCAGAGTTCATCTTTGGAGGAGAGGGCTGGGGGGAGGGAGAATGTGTGAATCACTCAGGGTGTCCAAGTATGGTAATTAATGTTAATAACATTAAATAATTTAAATGGACAAGCAGTATTTTATATTATATTTCTTTGGCACTTTTACTGGTGTCACACTGGGTTTGTCCTTGTGTCCTGGATCAGTAAGATCCCATTCATTGTGAGGAAAACCAAGAGTGACTTCTGGGTCAGAGATTGTTACAAAAATCTTCTGGTGTTCTTTTAATATTTCCCCAAGTAAAATTCCAGGTCTGGAATTCCTATCTAGAGAGGAATGTAAATTCTACAGACAGAAATTATTTTTTTCCTTTGCAACAGCAGGGATTTTGTGCAATTGTGAGAAGGTGGACCATGTTTCTGTTCTCCACTCAGGCTTCTTCATGCACATTTTGCTGTTACACCTGCTCAGACACTAAAACCAGCACATTTTAGACATATTTTCACCTTTTAGTTTCTACATCCCCTGGGTTTGGTGTCACAACTTGTGCTGAAGTTCTGACCAAGCTGGAAGGGAAGGTGCCATCACATCATGGGTTAAAGAAAGCTTTTGGTTTACCAGGATTGCTGTTAAGGTGCTGGTGCTGTGCTTGGCTGTGTATAAAATGTGGAGGACAGGTTTGCCTCCTGAATATGGCTGCTTGGAAATTCATATATGAATTTTTAGAAGGAAGATGGTTCCCTTTGCAGACTCTGCCCATGGAAAGTGCATCAAAATCCAGTCAAATCCCTGTCCAGATGGAATGAAGATGGAGAAAAGGAGTCTGGCTGCTCTCTGTGAGACATCTTGGCCACAACTTTCCTTTTTGTTTGCAGACACAGCAAGAAAGTCCAACCTGGGTGTGACCCACCCTGTGCAGGGCTGAGTTTGGACCTGAATTGTGGCAACTGTGATTTGGGGCTGGTGGTCACAGAACCACAGAATGGTTTGGGTTGGAAGGGACCTTAAAGATCATTCAATGCCACCCCCTGCCATGGGCAGGGACACCTTTCACTGTCCCAGGCTGCTCCAAGCCCCATCCAACCTGGCCTGGAACACTCCCAGGGATCCTGGGGCAGCCACAGCTCCTCTGGGCACCCTGTGCCAGGGCCTCCCCACCCTCACAAGGGAGAATTTCTTCCAATCTAAACCTATTCTCTGTCACTGTGAAATTCTGGGAGCATCCTGGTCAAACTCTGTCATTCTCCCATTCCAAGAGACACAGGAGACACAGACCTCCCCTATTTACAGGTTTAAGTGAAATCCAAACAGCCCCACGAAGAGCTGAAAGCCCCTGTAAATGCCTGACCTTGCTCTGCTCTCCCTCTGCTGCCCCAGAGCTCCCAGAGAGACCCAACCTGGCTCTTTCTTCCTCTGCTTTTCTGGGGTTTTTTTCATGCCTTGTTTGTTGTGTACCACAAGTTGCCTCATCACTTTCAAATCAAACGTCTTCTTCCTTTCTGCTCCCAGAAATTAAAATGTGGCAAGGTCTTTTTCTTTTCTTTTTGTTTTCTTTTTTTTTTTCTATTTTTTTTTTGAACAGCAAGATTAAAAGTCTTTTGAAGAATAATGTTTTCCTAAGTTTTAGCTGACATTCAATTTTAATGACTTTTTAAACAAAGTAACTATTAACTGTGCATCGTTTTATAGTTTCCTGATGTCTGACAGGTGTTTTTGCCCATGTGGGAAACAGATGCTAATAACATTTTCCCTAATAGCTCATAAATAATCAGCATTTAGCATTTTCCTTTGTATACTGCTCTGTCAATAGCCAATTTACTTTTCAGAAGCCACAACGTTTTCCTGTCAATCAGTTTCAGCCTCAGGCACTTTTTGGTGATTAGAAACCCCTTAGAGAGAGAGAACTCCAAATTAGTTTTAAATAAAAAATAAGAATATTCATGCTGTTGAACATCTAAAGGTAAAAGAAAAAATAAAAAAGTGAGAGAGATCTGGGAACATAAATATCACTGGTGGGGTATTAATACTTCATAGAACTAGAGTGACCAACTGCTCTCAGGAGGAATGCAGCAAAGACAAGCTCATGACACAAAGAAAGTAATGTATACTGGAGAAAAAGAACTTTTTAATAAATAAAAAAAAGAAAAAAAGTAATTTAGGGGTTTGCTAAAAAGCTTTAAATCTAGGAGAATGATATCACCTTCTCATTTGGAAAATAAGCAGCAAATCTATCACAGTGCTTGGTGCCTACCACGGTGTCTGACTCTTTTGATATGCCTTGGATCTCACCATGACATTTTGTCTCTTTCCAGAAGAGGAATGGGGTGAAGCCAAAATCTCTCCCTCTGAGGGAAGAGCAGATGCAGAGCTGGGGAGCCCTCAGTGGTAGGCAGGAAAGCCAGGAGGTGGCTGCAGGACCACAGGGATGCAGTGGAGAGGGAGCAGCTCTCCAGACAATTGTCACCTGCTGGTTCATCCCTGCAGAAACTCTCCCTTTCAATCAGCAAGGTCAGAGAAGGGTCTGGGTATCTCCTGTCAGACCTTTCAGGCTCCACTGTAACACCTATGGAACTTCCAGGTAAAAATATTTTTAATAAACTCCATTTAAATTAGCTTTTCCCTCTCATTAATCACAATAAACAGTGCTTTGGAAAAAGTAGACATTTTCTACTTTGGAAAAAGAAAAGCCTTGTGCTCCAGGATTCAAAGCTATTTCTGGTGGTGCTGTGTTCAGATTTCACACTTGGTTTCCAACACCAGACTTGGTCACATCAGCATTTTGGGGGCTGTGGGACCTTTGGCAGAGCTCTGATCATTGCTGAGACAGGACTCCAATATGGATGGAGCTTGGCTTCTACACAGTCTGGCCTTTGCTGCACAAATGAGCTGAAGTTCATGGATTTCACTGTTCATTAGCCTTACATCATCACACTGCATTGTAATCTGCAGCTCTTCCACCAAAGTCATTTTCTCGTTCATTTTCCCAGAGAAATGGAGTGATGCAACATTTGCCAGCCAGTGCAAAAGCCAGGTTTCTCTTTTTTTTTAAGAGAAAGTGGCCTCATTTATTCAAACATATTGACCTGAAACTGCACACAGTGACATACCTGCAGCTGCACTGAACACCATCAAACCCAGGGGGTCTTGGTTAATCAAATGTAAACATGAATATTGCAGTGACATAAAATGCAGGTATCACAGAAGTACAAGACAAAGGGTCAGACACTGGGTTGGCTTTTCTGGTTGATTTTTCTTCCGAAATGAAGGGAAAGGAAACTTTTGCTCTCCAATGAAGTAGTTCCTCAGAGCCCAAACATGACAGCAGAGATGTGACCCCCAGTGCTGCCCACAAGCAGCAGTGTCACACCAAATCCTTGTGGAGGGGCAGCTACAAAATGGTTAAATGACTTTCCTTGGAGTCAGCATCAGCACTGAGGTGAGGAAGCCTGGGTTTCTCTAAGCAATTCAGGCTGCCTGGTTGCCCATGCAGAAGGCAAACATGCCTGGTGTTTCAATTCACATGTGGAGACTTTCTAATAATGGGGGTGTTAATTGAGAGCAGAGTAGCTGGAGCAGGTGAGTAACAATTAGCTGAGGCTCAGGCTTTTCAAAAACACACCATGGCACATCTGTAGGCTGGGAATCACTTTTGCATATCTAATTTTTAAAGATAAAAGGTGGCTGTTCTGGAAGCAAAAGGGCTCCTGGCACCAGGCTGGGGTGTTGTGTTATCCCTCACCACCCCGGAGGAGTTCCAGTGAACAGCCCTGGTGTCACTGACTGCCCAGGGCTGGCTTTGTTCAACACCTTCTGGTGACAGTGTCCTTCAAGAGGTGCTTGCTCAGAATAGTTGGGATGAAACCAAGGCTGATGGTTGGTACTGCTGGCATCACAATTCTTTGTCATGGTCTGGGTGCTGTTGGAGCACCAAAACCTGCGAGAAGTTTGGAGACGTTCTCCAGATGGTGTTGGGTGGGAATTGTCACTGCTGAGTGTTAAGTGTAAAAGGTTGGAAAGAAACCTGAAAGACTCATGACACCTTTCTGTCTGTTATTTTTCATTCATCTACTCCTTGGTAATCATCTCCCACCCATTCCCACTGGTTCCAAACCCTTTATCAGCTGCTCAGGCTCCCATATGGGAACAGTTCAAGCCAATCTCCTTGGCCAACCTCAACTTGAAAAGGAGGAAGAAGCTCTTAGAACCCACACACATACTTAGGAGAATTTCTCTTGTACTTCAAAGTGATGGAGAGGAATCAGAATAATCCCAAGGAGATATTTCAGTACATTAAACCCCAATTCTTTATATCCTCAAACTATACCTGGTTCTGGTCTTCTCCCTTCCGTTTTTTTTTTTGGCTTACTACACTCTAGAAGGTAAACTGCCCCAAAAGCTAATTTTTCCTCTCTGAGCAGTTGGGTTGAAACATATGCCATTAGACCTGATGTCCCCAGCTAAAACCCCTGTCACATCACTAAATATTTTAGCAAATAAAAAATTTTTTCAACACGCGGCCAGATGTCCACATTGACATAGTGCTTAAGGCGTTTGACTGATAAAAAGCCAGGCCCCTTGGTAAGTGGGGATTTAAAAACATGTCCTGAGGCAAAGTGTGCGATATTAAAAACATCCTGGGCTCTTTTGTATGGAGATTTGCATACGTTGAGGTTTTAGAGAGTGTCCATCTGTCACTGAGCATTCTCCCAATACAACAAAGCATTGATAAATATTTTGAACCACAGTCACTTTTCAGCAGGCACCAGCAAGGAGGCAGAGTGGTTTCAGCTGGGATATCCATCGCTTTGTGCAATAAAAGGAGCTGCAGTTTCACTTGGAAGTGGTGTTTAATATTTATGAGGATGACAGCCCTGTACAATTACAGAACTACAACCTGGCCCTTGGGTGATTCCATAAAAAGTATCAGCCAGACAGAGCAAAAAAAAATACCAAAAACCCCTCAAGCTTTTGTTCTGGGAAGTCTGGATGCAGTGATGCACCACGATTGTGCTTCAGCGTGAGTGGCACCCGCTCGCAACACACATGGCAGCAGGCTGGCTCCAGGTCTGCTGGAGAGATGGAAAGGCTTCTGCCAGCTTTAATGAGCTCTGGACCAGCCTGGATGCAACTGAATTGTCACCAAAGTGGAGGAAAGTCATTGTTCTTGGCGTATGTGTTGTGAATAAAGGGTCGAAAATTCAGCTGGCCGCAGTTCTGTTCGGATCCATCCCATCAGAGCTGGGTTTGGCTCCTTGGATTTAAGACAATGTTGTGTTTTAAGGCTCAGTCTGGAATGTGAGAAAACAGAATGAGGATGGGGATCAGGATGTTCTCACTAGAGTAGAAGGTCTAACACGTGGGAGGCATCTTACAGAAGGGAAAAGAAAGCACACAGGCACCACTTGGTGCCTTGAGGAGCTGAAGTCGCATCTCAGACAGGGCAGAGGGAGTGGCCAGCTCTCCAAATTCCACATTTTTATTTAGTTTTGGTTTTTTGGGTTAGTAACTTTTAAGGAGGTGCCACATTCTTCTTATTCTCCAACCATCTAGAAGATTTGAAGCATCTAATTGAGATAAAACAAAGTCACAGCACAAAATACATTTGCAGCAACTATTTTAGTCAACTAGATCATTTCATTTCAAGCATGTGTGTTTCTCAACAGGTTGACTATGGCAGGATTCCAGCCTGTTCTCCTTGTATTCTTCTCTCTCTTAAATCTGAATCAATTTCTGAGCCCATCCTGCCTGACCACTTTTCTAAAGAGGCACTGATCCAACACCTGGGCTTTGTTCATTGGTTTCTATGTTTCTCTTGCAAGGCTGGTTCTAAAGGGGCAGTGGCTATTGCAGAGTTGGTGCTGGGAGATGCCAGCTGGCAGATGACTTCTTTTTGTAGGTGCAGCACGATGGTCTTGCACAGAATTTGCTGGGTGACTGCACACCCATCCTGAGTGAGAAAGAGGAATCTCTACTAAGACATTTGGGGGTGTTTCTGTAAATCTTGTCTTTAAGCTGTTAAAAACCCAAGGAAAGGTGGCATTCAAGAAAGAAAGAGGAGACAATAATAAACCCCCCTCTCTGATTCACTTGCAAAATACATATATTTATTGGAAAAGCACTGATTTTTCCCCCAGCAGGCAATACATGTTTACTCTGCTCAAAGGCAGCAGTACTTTGCTTGCAAACTGCCAAAGGAGACTCTGACTTTCCTGTCTACAGTTGGAGGACACCTTCTATCCATGCAAGGGACATTTGATAGGCTTTGGGACAAATCCTGTGTGTCTTGGTGGTTAAAGGGCTGCATCAGTTGTGTCAGTGGTTGTGGTGTTAAATGCATGATTGCCTGGGAGAGCAGGAGGATGTGACAGCAGAAAACGGCTCTTGACCAGATTAATTTCAGGCAGGAGACAGGGAATGACACAGATGAGCAGATCAGCTAAAGACATCACAGTCCTAAGAGTTTGGAGAAAGTGAATGCTGACCTGCTTGATTAATCCCTATTTGAAATTTAAACTACCTAAGATGCAAACTGGGAACTCACTGTGCAATTACAGCTCATGAGCTTTCTGTGTGCTCTGGTGCTGGTAATAGACACATAATCTTGTTTACAACCATTTATGTTAGTTATTGCTTGTATTTTGGGCACTAATTTATATTAAAAGGCCATTTCTTCACAAGATAGAAGAGCTCAGATGTCAATTTAAGGACTTAGATATTTTCCTTGTGAACAAGGCTATGATGAAGCACAGTTTTCATCCATCCTGGGGTGTGGTACCTCACAGGGGCTGGCAACATCCAAATCATGGGTTGCAGATCTTCCCTGGTGAAATTTGGCTATGAAAAATTTAAGATTTGGGCTTTGAGGAGGGATATTTCCAGTTCCCTTTCAAACCCCTCTGTTGAGCCAGCTTCTGCTTCCAAGATGTCTGTCCTCGCATTAAATGAATTAATTTAGGCATGTCTACCTTGATGCCTGCTGGAAAGGGGTTCAAAAACTCTTGAATGTCAGGTTTGCCACATCAAGAACATGCATGAGGGACTGTTAATGCAGCCAGAATTGGTGAGAGCCAGGAGAACAAATGGTGAGTTTAAAGCCTTTGTGGACAGTCCCAGTCCTTTGGCAGAGGGGCTGGGGCTGGGTATTAAACCAGTTTGTTGTGCCTTATTCAACAGCCAGAGCTGGCTTGGGCACACCAGCCCTGGAGCCTGAGCAGCTGAGGGAGGGCTGGGAGACCCTCCCTGATCACACAACAACAACAACCACCTGTTGGCTGGCACAGCCTGGATCCAGCACGGCTCGCCCGGGCAGCCGCACACCCTGCTCGTGTCAGCCAGAGCCTCCCCTCTGCCAGCTGCACTGGCTCTGACTCCTGCCAGAGGGGCATGGCACAGGAGCTAAATGCCAAATCCTCTTCTTTTTGTATAGCCAATTACAGTCAATTAGACCAGTGCTGTGAGCTGGGCACACCGGCACCGGGGTGAAGCCAAAACTGTTCTGTGTCCCTTCCACAAGCAGAGCTGAATTACTCTGTTTTTATCCCAGAAGGATTCAAGCTAAGGGAAGAGGCACTAGATTGTGAGGACAAGCATTTCAGAGAGAAAAAAAATCAGTCCTCACTAAATCCATATCCCATCTCCTCAAAGCTTGCTTACTGCCAGCTCCCTAATTTATGTAAACTGGTCGTCAGAGCTGAATTAAAACCTACAATTAGCAATCCAGGAGGGCACGGTGGTAATTCAGACAGATGTGCCACTTAAAAATATTTACATAAAGCTTGCAGGATAACCAGCACTCCCAGAGGGAGCCATCAGGCGAGGCTCTGGCATGTCCCCCAGCACAGCTCCACTGCCCCAGGCTTAGATTTGCCAAAGACTGCAACCACAGCTGCAGCTCTTGGGATCAAAAAGTACAAAGACCTAAAGAAGTTATCAAGAGCCTGAATGCTGCCTGATCTTTTTCTCAGGAAGATGCTCTGGGGTTTGCTTGTGGCTGCTCAGGAGCCTCAAACCCATCATAAGCAGCCAAGAAATCCTCATTCCTTGCTGTGCCATGAGCTCGTTGGTGAGCACTCTCCCCACACAAAGATTAAGACTTGCTGAACCTAAATTCCATGAGGAAGTCCATGACATGGAGAGCAGCTTGGCTCAGGGATAGGAGCAGGAGGAATGGGATCTGATTTTTGGTGGCCATGCAAAGGCCTGGCAGCTGCTTCTTAATTCACTTTGTTGCTTGTAAGGGCCAGTTCATTCCAGCATTTTTTTCTTGGAGAAGATTTTAGAGAATAACTTGCACTTTAAAAAATTTGGCATTATGGACCAGACTAGAAAACTTTCAGTGTGCCCTGGTTGAGGGCTTGATTTCCACTTCTGTTTTAACCAGCTTGTGCTAGCAATGGGCTTTTATTAGAAAGCATGAAGGGTTTAGGGGGAAATTTTTAATTTGCAAAGATCCATTGCTGTTATAGTGCAAATCCAATCCTGTTATACACAGCCTCAGTTGTCCCTTGCAACTCAGACATGAAGGAAGTCCTTGTGGATGGATGTTGGGGTCCCTTTGTGGACCTCTCCCTCTGGTGCACCCCCTCTTTATCTCCCAAAAGGAATGCAAGAGATAAACCACCTTTGGAAAGCAGCACCTTCAGTGTGTTCAGATGCTCTGATTTAGAGGTTTTCCTGCCATTTCAGCTGCAGGTAAAGGGTGGCTTGAAAGGAATTATGTTGGTGGTTTTGGGGTGTGGAGGGGGTTCATGGGCTTTCTCAGGGGGGTTTAGGAGCTGTGAACAAACACATCTCCCCAAACATTTGAGAGCTGGGAAAAGTACTGGTAGCAGTCAGATCTAAACTGGGGCCGGTTCACACAGATGGTGAATCCACAGCAAAACCAGTGACTAAATTGGCTCAGGCATAGCCCTGGTAGAACCAGGAAAAACTGTTCACAGATGTCAATTTGTGGGGATAAGCTTTTTTTTCCTGCACCACTGCCCCAGCTATTGATAATCACCATTTTCCACCTTTCCACTTGCATAAATTCACATGTAATGTAAAGAAATTTTGAAGATATTTCTTTGATATTCTCTTGCTGGTCTCACCACACACAGTGTTTCCTTCTCCCTCACTGGTAGCCAACATCTCCTCTGGCTCTGGCTCTGGCTCTGGCTCTGGCACTGACATGTATTTCAAAATGATTGCAAAAACCAATGAATTTTTTTCTAAAATATTTATGGGAACACTCAGAATGTTCACAGCAACAGATGAAAGACTGAGTACCAGATTCACTTGTTTATTAGCAAAATACAGGAAAAAAAAGGAAAAGTGCTTGCCCTGTTTTTGTATCGTATCTCTGGCTTGCTCAAAAACCTTCCAAATTTGAATATATTTCCATTTAAAAATGGGTATGATTTACACCAAGGTTGATTCATCTGCTGGCCTTGGTGTCTGGAATATTCCAGCAATGGGTTTGCTTTGTTTCAGCACAATAGAAGTTGAAAAAAATACTGTAGATGAGTTTTAATATTGCAGCTTTTATGTGGAACATGAAAGCTCACTAGTTTAATACAAAGTCATTACTGCAGTTAAAACCATTAAGTTAATTAATATGGACATTTATTACTACCGATAAAAGATAATATCAGGGGATTTATAGAAACAATATATCTGTGTATTCTTCCTCCTAAAGTCTCCACGAAGACAGGGCTTTCAGTGGGGAGGAATATATTGTAATGGCACCTGTTCCTGAGGCTGGCACTGAAGGTAGGTCAAGGGGAACACTTGCAGCACAGTCATTAAGATAACCCAAGCCCTGAGAGCACCAGGGCTCACAAAATAAATCCTTCAACCTTGATAATTATTACACATTGAACGCAGCAGAAATCCCTTGGTCCTGCCAAGCTTTAAGTGGTAGAATAACCTGTTTCTTTTATCAGCAGCAGCCCTTCCACTGCTCAGCACGGGGATGGTGTCAGCTCCCGAGTTTCAGACATAAAGGTAACTCTGCCCTCAGTTTTTCAGCCAAAGAAAACTCAGCAAACCCTCTGCTTTCACCCCTTTCACCTCCCCAGGTCTTCAGAGCTGAAAAACCTCAACTTGTCCCTGACTGCTCTTGGTCATTTCCTCCTACTGATGCAGGATAACAGTTGGGAGAGTGGTAATTTAATAAAGCTTTGCAAATGCAGACGAGTGCAGGGTGTGATAGAGGGGCTGTATCAATCACCATAATGACAGACATTAGCAGAGTGCCAAGTGTTTTGGTCTCAACAGATCTGTCAGCGGGTTGCAGGCGGCAGTTGTACGTACAGGTCTGGGCATGGGCCGCTCTCACTCACTGCTGTCTGCAAAGCTGTCACTTGGAGAGGAGATTTATTGGGCTGGGACATGTGATTTATGTCAGACAGCTTCAGCTTTGCTAACTCCTGTGCCACAATGGTAGTTAGCAAGCAATTAAAATCTTTGGTCTGCTCTGCTGGAAGCTGCATCATAGTTCCCCACATTCAGCATTTATCCCCTCTTAAAAATCCTCATTTTGGAGGCTGGGGGGAATTTAAGGAATGCCTTCATTGGCATAGATAGTCTCTTGATCTGCTTAAAATGGTGTGAATTGGTTCTTAGGGAGGGTGTTTTTAATGCTGGCTTTCTCTAGGTCCACTTGTTCCACAGTTGGGCTGTGGACATCTCCTGCTGGTTATCAACCACTCTGCGTGGCTGCTCCTGTGGGCTGCAGCCAGTGGGGCAGCACCAGCAGACAGAGTCACATCATGGAGTCATGGACTGGTTTAGGCTGGAAGTGAACCTCAGAGTTCAAGTGGTTCCAAACCCCTCCCATGGGCAGGAACATGTTCCACTAGAATGACCAACAAACAGCACTTGCTGCAATCCCCTGTGCCACAGAAGCTCCTCCAGGACCCCTTTCCTTGGCCCCTTCCCACTCCCCAAGCTGCTGGTGGTGCCCACACACCCAAACTCCTGCTGCTGATTCATCCTGAGACCAACCTGGCAGAAACCTGGTGCAACAATACCTGGATAAAAAAACACATTTTATGGAGCAGAAATGGCTTTGGGTTGATCATTTGAGGCAGCACCTCCTCACTCTGCACCCAGGCACCCACTGCTGCCATCCCAACAGCTGCTGGTGAGTGGCACCAACATTTTGGCCACCTCTGTCAGGGCAGGGAGCCCAGGGCAAACTGCTTGGCCAGGAGTGCATCCAGCCCCAGTGGTGAGCCCCTGCTGCCTGCACCAAACTCCTCAAGTCAGGCATCACTTTGGTGCTAATTAGCCTCATTGCACACACACAGCTCTCTGCCCTGAGTGATGCAGCCTTAATTACCAGTGACAGGGATGGGGTTTTCTGTCCTTCTGTTAAACTAGTGGTGGTGAATACACACTTTGGTGGGTATTTTCACCCACTGGACACTGCAGTTCTTCCCACCTCATTCTGTTCTGTGGTTTTTGAGCCAGTATTTCAGAGATCAGGTATTTTTCCCATTACAAAATGGGTACATGGGGCTGTGCCAGTGTTCTATGTGGATATGATGCACTCTCTAAAATACAGTACACACTTATATCCTCTTTTCCCTCGTTATGGTACAAACTTCAGTTCAGACTGGAAATAAAGCATTTGTGTTTCTGCACTTTTCAACCTGTAAAAATCACTGAGAAATGTTACAGTCAAGCAGCCAGCCAGTGCAGCCATCAGGAAATGCTGTGTTCTCACTTCTCAACCAATAACCACAGCTTTGGTACTTTTTCCAACACTCTGTCCTTCAGAGACTGTGTTCCTACATGGCAGGTGAATACATGATACTTAAAATCCCCCAAAGCCTTCCCCTAAGGCTTTTTCCTGCTGTAGCCTCTCATGGTCTGTGTGGTGCTGCAGGAGAGCAAACCCCAGTGATGGCTTAACTCAGATTTTTGGCTCCAGCCCAGCTTTGCTAGGATTCAGACAGACTTTCCCAGTACTTGCAGTTTTCTTGGCTGCTGTTCCCTCTTCCACCACCCCAGAGGATGGATTCCTCCTGCCCTAATGAGCCAGGAAAACCTCAGGGAATAGGATAATTAGGTGTTGGGAGGGGTTTGTGTCCTTTGGTACAAGATTGGTGCAACAAATCTACTTCTTCTCTTTTAAAATATTGACTGCTTTCCTCCTTTTCAAGGCAAAAACGATATCCACCCTTCTGACTCATCTTTACACCATGGGGCTGAATTGTCTGATCCTTTAGGCACAGGGCCTGGTGGGAAGTCCTGGGTAAACCCAGGATTACAGCCAGGATCCCAACCCAGCACTGGGCTGTGCAGCCTGTCTCACACATCAGCTTGAGAAGAGGGCATTTTTCCTGAAACTAAAGCAAAAACCAAAAAACATATCCAAGGAGCTATACAAACCCTCTGGAGAAACTTCTGCTGAGCAAAGGTGATCTGTGCTGACATTGAGAAT
The DNA here is from genome assembly GCA_013398075.1 of Notiomystis cincta. Lineage (NCBI taxonomy): Eukaryota > Metazoa > Chordata > Aves > Passeriformes > Notiomystidae > Notiomystis > Notiomystis cincta. The sequence goes on from VZRX01014826.1 coordinate 17,269, forward strand.
TGTTTGATTTACAATAACGGGGAGATAATGTTTTGCTAAGCCTCCCTGTAATACAATGTGTGTCATTTTAAATTTCCCATTACACTGAGCAATCTAATAAATAAATGCCCCAACTGCAATAAACATGAATCATGCAGTGTGGAGAAGCTCTCAGCAGCCCTGGAACACATATCTTCTTCCTAATGGTCTTTGGAAGTCACCGATTAATTTGACTTTGAGCTGAGTGTTTCTGGAGCAGAGGAGCCTGGCTACTGCCAGGCAAGGGCCTGCAAGATGCTGGGTCAAACTCTGAGGAGATTTAGTGACAAATCAGATTTACAAATTAGGGCTGTGCTGCTCTGTAAAGGATACAGCTCAAGCCTGGTGATTAGCAAGTACGTGGTCAAATAGAATTCACTACTGGGGTTTTTCAGGGGTTTTTTGTCAGTGCTGGAAAACAAAAGCAGTTGTTTTACATCCTGCAGCAATGAAAGCCACCTTCTGAGAACAAGAAGTTCATGTCATTTGTCCCCTAATTTCTGCTGTTCATCTTTCACTGGATTATGTGCACGTGAAGGTATTTTGGCTATCTCCTGCCTTCATGCCAATATATGTTAGAATTTGGGATGGAATTTAATATGAGTAATGTTAGGGGAAACAGGTCAGGGTTTCAGATTAACACCAATAACCATAATGAGAACAGATGCTTATATCCATCTGGAATGTGGATTTAATATGTTAAATTCATAGCTCAGTCCATGAAATGCAATCATCAGATGTTTACTGGTCCCAATTTAATGAGCGATTTTGGATTAAACAGGGGCCAAACAACAGGCCACCAATCTATATTAAATCTCTGCAAAATGAAAATTGCAAAGATTTACTTAGGGTCATTACACAAGAAAATTTAATCACAACCTCATCCATAATGTCACATCGTCATCAGACTGATAATTGAAATGCCATGTGAGGGATTATGAATAACCCTCTGTTTATGAAGATAGCTTTCTGATTATCTCTATGTCCTGTGAGTAACATAAAATATGATTTGTATTAATGTACACGGGCCTTGCCTAAAAGAAACCCATCGGGGATCTGTAGAAAAAAGTCCGATTTTTTTTTTACCTTCACTCTTCCTGACAGGAGATGTTGTTAAATAACATTATTGCCACAATTTTAAAGCTGCATGGTGAGGTGAAGCCTTGAATACAGACTCAGGCTGTGTTTATGGCATCACAGAGAGACAGAGCTTGCAACATCCCTGCAGCTGGGTGGGTGCTTATAAAGTATTCAGCACGTGATTTTAGTAAGCAAACATTGATTTGTCTAGAATCAATATTAATTTTTCAGACTCTGTGTTCTCTAGGGCAAGAAATGTATCTTCCAATATTTACTAAACACTTAAGTACATTTGGGATGTTAATAAGAGCACACTTTTGATTTTGGCATGTTGCAAAATCCTGAACTCTTGGATAAGTGACAATTACATAATCGTGCATTGTAATGGATTATACAACAGACTACAAAGAGCCAAATTTCCAGCAGCACTTTGGTTTCCAAATTCCATCTGAATATTTACAGTGTGTGTGAAGGACTCTGCTGCAGCCCTGAAGGGGAATGCTCAGCTGAGATAATCCAGGGACCACATGAGGGAGCAACAGGCTCCTCTCCAGAACCAGTGCATGTGCTGCTGGCACATCTGGGTTTCTACCACCCTCTGCTTCCAAACTTCCCTGTCTACAAGGTCCAGCCATTCAGGAGGTGATGCCCAACCCTGCCAGGACCTCCCTGCTGCCCCTGGGTGTGTCTGCTCCCCCTGAGTGGTGGCACTGTGACACCAGCCTAGCAGGGTGTTGGAGCTGGCCCAGGCACCCCCAGCAGAACAGAAAGTGCCCAGCAGAGCACTGGGGCTTTCCCAATCTTTGTCCCCACAGCTGAGATCTCCATTTCAGTAAATAAACCAAGCTCCCTCCTGCCAAACCCAGGGCAGGAGAAAGGATGAACTGAGCAGCTCATCTCCAAAAATGTGGCTGCCTCCTCCTCCAGTTGCCTGAGCTCAGTCTGAAGCTGCTCCACACCCTGGGAATGCAGCTCTGTTTGCAGCCAGATCAGAAGGCAAATGGGAATGTGTCTTTTCCCTGTCCAGAGCTGCATTCTGTGTCACCTCATTGTCAGTGATGCAAAACTGATCACATCCAATGTGTTTTAATTGCCCTGCACAGGAATTAATTAGCCCCTTGGCTGGGAAACAATTAAGCACCGAGCTCAGGAACAAGAAAAGCCAAACAGAATAAAATCCTGAGTTTTCTGCCTGTCAGACAGAAGCCAAGAGTCCCTGACATGGGAATCTTGCATCCAAACTGGGACATGGTGCCCACTGTGGAGCATGCAGACAGCTGGGTCCTCCTGTCCCAAGCAAAACTTTCAATCAATTCCCACATCTCACTCATTCATCCCAATTTTAAACAGCTTTACCCTCATAAATGCCCACATGGCTAAGGTTTCCTGTGGATCTTGACACATGTTGAGCTTAACAGGCTCTGAAAAACTGCTGCATTTACTTCTTAGCTGTGCCACTCTGGGAATAATGTGTCCTCCTGTAAATAATTTGCTTCCAAGAAAACTTGTGCTCCTTTTGGACTGCAGCAGGCATCAGGCAGCCAGAAGTGGAAGGAAGTAGATTTTTGGCCCTAATACATAACCAATGCAATTAAATGCAGATAAACAGGTAAGGCACATCCCTCCATGGACCAAGGTAAGGAAGGATGTTAATTTAAATTAAGTCCTTGTGATATTTCTGTCAATCCAACCACTGAAAAACCAAGGAATAAATCCCATATGAGTGGAATTTCACCCAGGATGCCACAAACCCAGCTAAATGCACATTTAACAGGCTCAGCCAGCATCCAGGCACCCTCTCTCCCACAGGTGATCCACAGAGTGTCTCAGAGCATCGCTGCCCTGCCAGGCTGTGCTTTGTCTATTGGCAAATGTCCCTCTGTCATATTTAAACCCCAAGGTTCTAATCCTGCAATCACCCCTTAGGGAGGCCACTGTGCAGCCATCCTGGGGAGAGGATGGTGGCTTTGGTTGGTCCCTTCCCCTTTTCCAGCCCCAGGATGTGTGCCTGGGTTTCTGCAGGCAGAAGGTGCTGGAGCGGGTTAGCCCTGGGCGATGACAGGACACTGTCGGCTCCTCTTCCCTGGAACAGTTGGGCTGAGTGTTGCCTTCCTGTTACCGAGGGTAAGAAAATAATGAGTCATTATTAATGGGTGCTGGCACGTGGGCACAGCTCAGAGGTGCTGGGGGAGGACCCAGTGCCACCCCTGGCACGAGGACACAGACACGCTCGGAGCGCGGGGCTCCCGAGGCGATGGGAAAGGGGAAATGCAAATCCTGGGATGGGGACAAAGCTCCCTGGTGTGTGACAGGGCTGATATGGCAGAATGCTTTCCTGAATCCCATCCTGTAAAACCCTCATCTGAAGGTGACAGCAGCCACCAAATGGAGGTGTTAAAGAGAACTGACGCATCCGATAAACTCCAGCTGTCGCCTCCAGTCAGCGTCTCCTCTCCTTCCCCTGCCTGGGCCTCTTCTCTTGGCTAATAGCCCTAATGACTAAGATTGAAAACAGTTTTTTCTTTTCTTCCTTTCAGCCTCAAAGGTTGGTATTTGGGGTTTTTCCCCTTTTTTCCCTTTAAACAAGTCCTATTTCTCAAAGAGGAGGCAACTGGAAAAGCCAACAGTTTCCTGCTCAATCTGTTTTCTCTAGGAAGATTGTGAGACACCTTTAGGATGCTTTTCTGTAAGCCCCAGCTACACCCTACTCCAGATCCTGTGCTCAGTACTTTCCTTTTCCTCTCCCAACCTCTGTTTAAGAGATCAGACTTGAAGATTTTTCTCCCTGCTGCAAAAAGTTTTTTCAAACAGATCAGAGGACACCAATCCAAAGTCTCTGAGGTCACACTTGGGTCACATAATTTAGTCTAAAACAGATTATTTTTGCTTTCTTTTCTGGTTGAAAGTAAAGTGAGGTGAACTGTGAACTACTACAGTGGCCAAACCCTAATTGAATTATTAGAGTGTCTTTTTTTTTTTAATTGTTTCATAGGGTGATTTTCTCGTAGCTTAACCTTAGCCAAGGGGAAGGTGAGCCTGCAAAGAAAATCAGCAAGGAGTTAAAGGATGCTGCAGAAGCATTGGCTGCCAGTTCAGGATACACATGCACTAATCAGAGCTAGAAGTGGTGTTCCTTGGTGGGGAATAAGGATTGCTGTGCAACAATTCTGAGCTGAGGTAAAAAGATTCATTTGAGATCCCACCCCAGTACCCAATTTTTTCATGGCAGACACTAAAAGCACTCCTGGCTCATGTACCAGTAAGGACCTGTCTCCCTCAACTCTCATTGCAGGGCATGGCAGTTGCCCCTGCCTCTATGAAACTGAGTTGTGATTCACTCAAACTGCTAAAATTGCTCCCTCTGTGTAGAGGCAAAATATTTAGGACTTTTGGGGGCATTTAATTTTGCTTCAATAAGCCCAGATGCATAAAGTGAAGTGAATGTGTGAATACAAGACACACATACATATATATATATATATATACACATACATACAGTCACTGATCAATCCATCACTATACCTCAGAATGCTGTTTTGTGCAGAGAAATAAAAATCTTCTAAATTAGTTTCTACTCCTGTCTCAGGGGCACTGTGGAAAATTGCCCAATGGTGAAGAATGTCACTTACTAACATCACATTCTGCCCAAGAAAAATGGTTGATGAGTTAATGTAAATAACCTACAGTCTTTTGCTTTACATGTCCACCATCAGTTAGAAATCTCATAAAGAGAATGAAGCAATGAGAAAATGTAGATCTGATCCCTCAATGGGATTTTTTTTTCAATAGTGATTATTTTGAAAAAAATCCTCTGCTTGCTTACATGAACAACACACAGAAAAGAGTTAAAAGTGGCACATTATCTTTCCAGTGACATATTTAGCCAGTTATTCAGGCTATAATGAAGCTGTGTAATGAAGTCAATGTCCTTGAAAGTTCTTCATCAATTTTTTTCTCATCTGTCAGCATATCCACTTGCCGACACAATATTAATTAAACACAACATTTCCTGGAGTGTTGAAGTGAAGTCCCATCACTGATAATGAACAGGTTTAGGAGAGTCACATCCCAACAAAATTACTTTTTAAACCAGCCTTATTAAGCAGAAAATTAGACCTAAATCACCCTACAACATCCTCATTAAAAGCCACTGATCCTTGGCTGCTTCTATGTTCTAACATCTTTAATTAGCAAACTGCTAGTCTATCTGCCATGATAAATGCTATTAATCTTACCTTTCATTTGCTTTCTCTTAACCTATCGTTTGCCCACTTCAGGGAGACACAGGCTTCCACCAGGACTCCTTTTACTGCCTTTAATGTCCTTGTAAGGATGAAAAATGGGGCAGTCACGGGTTAAATGCGATGACTCTCCCCGCCCTCTCTCCATCACTGAATTTCAGAATTTGTGGATATCTCAGGTGGCAGACTTGCTGTGTTTGAGGGAAAATGAAGAGCATTTTCCTGGGGATATGTATGGAATACTGCTGTCAAGCCTGGCAGTAAATCACAGTGCAAGTGCAGGTCGGTGCCCTCTGTGCTGCCCTGCTTTAACCATGGAAGAGTTATGGACATCAATTAAAAAAACCTTCTGGGTGTCTGGGAAGGCTCCACCCCGGCAAAAGAAAAGCTTTAAAAACACAATTGCATTTTAGAACTGTAGCTACTAAATCTACAACCTTTGAGGAGCCTTTACAAAGCGTGACAGCTTCACTGCCTCCTTAACATTTGTTCACAGAAGCTCCAGAACACATCAGGCCAAATAACACACTGCATCAGGCCACTTTCACATGGCATTAATCAGAGGCAAGTGCACAGTGCAGTGCCATACTATGCATTTCAGAAATGCACTGCTCTTTGCTGTGTGCTCAGGTGCAAAATGCTATCTTGGATGTGCACTGCTCTTTTCCCAGTTTGTAGCTGTGGAATTGGGACTTTTCGCTGCGTTCATTCTGGCTGATTTTTGCAGTGTGTCTGAGCATCATCTTCTTACAGCAAATTACATCAACCATGCTCAGCTCACAGCTCCTGGGCAACAGAGAAGTACAAATTTAACCTCCCTCAAATATCTTGTGAGAAATTCAGTTTGCCTGGGGGTCAGTCTCTTCTCCCAAGTAACAAGTGATAGGACAAGTGGAAACGGCCTCAAGTTGTGACAGGGGAGGTTTAGATGGGATATTAGGAAAAATCTTCCTCACAGAAAGGGTTGTCAAGCCCTGGCACAGGCTGCCCAGGGCAGTGGTGGAGTCACCATCCCTGGAGGGACTTAAAGATGTGGTACTTGTGCACATGGTTTAGTGGTGGGCTTGGCAGCGCTGGGTTAATGGTTGGATGATGATCTTAGAGGGCTTTTCCAACCTAAACTATTCTAGGACTCTGTGACTCAATAGATCTTTCTAATGGGCCTCTGAGAGAGGCTCTGACCTGGCTGAACACTCCAGGTCCCAGAGGCAGACACTGTCCACAACCTTCAACTTTCAGAGCTTAACTCTGAGATTTGTCAGCATAATTAACTCCATGTGCCCCTATTCATTTATCTCTTTCATTGTTATCATCCCATATTATTTAGTGACCAGACTTGCCTGCCACAGATACAAACACTTTCCCTTGACAACTTGAATGAAAACTGCTTTTAATTTCACATTGCCCTGGGTTATTCTGGCTGCTGATGGGCTGCTTCTTATTTGGGACAGATTATTCTAACTGCTAGGAAACCACGACCTTTTAAGCTTTCATTTTAAGTCCTAATTCGAGGACTAGGCTGTAAGGCAGGGGCTCCTCTCACTGTGTTTCTGTCCCTGAAAAACCAGGCATCTATTCTGAGCTATCTGTGTAGCTTCTGCAGTCAAAGCCAAGAGATAAAGCATCCCCAGAAGGCGACTTGTCCACCTATTCTACAGTGACATGAATTACCCTTGGGAAGCTGTTATCTATTATTCCTCAGGATGGAGACAGCCCAGGCTTAATTAGTTGTCTGACTTTTAGATGTTGAGTTAGGTACAATAATCTGACTCCCAGTGATTTTTTTTCCCTCTTTTTTTTTTCCTTCTGGAGCAGATGAGTCATGATTCATATGCAAGGACTGTACTTGTGAAGCTGTGCTTTTCTAATGAAACCCTTCTCTCACCCCCAATATGTTTCCATTATCTTGCCATCAGGAAATAATTTTTTCTCCTGCACATGAAGACACATGACATGCTCATTTACCCACACACGTGCGAAACCAGATTAACTACTCCATAAATTAGTTAAAAGATTTTCCCAGAGAAAATGAAGAGGAAAGACATGTAATTTCCACTTTTCAGCTCCTGAATGAATGAAGATGCTTTATCTGCTCTGTATATGACTCTTTAGACAGATACTTGAAATCAAGATCTCTGAATTGAGATGACAAAATTTATGTGAAAAGAGCTTCTCCAATCCACCTCAAGTTATTCATGTTTTTACCTCAAAATCAATGTCCACTGTGTTGGAAGATTTTTCATATTTGGGTTAAATTCCACCATCCTCTGTCTCCAAATTTGGATTATACTGATCCTGAATTTTAACACCTGGACCAAACGAAACCCCAGACTTGGGGTAAAACCACATCTGAATGGAAACTGAGATCAGAATAAACTTCAGTTCTAACTCAAAGAGAGTGTTTCAGGCCAGCAGCTGGGGTAATGTGGGGAATGAATCATAGGTCAGTGCAGCAAACCAACTGAAAGTCATTAGAGAGTCATCAGAAGATTTGTGACGAAAAAGATATCAGCCTTGGCCATGATGAGATTGGTTCTGGGGCATTCCTGCCTGAGCAGATACCCCTCACATCACTGCCAGGATGAGCCACTTTGTGCTGGCCAAATCCCAACAAACCCTCAGCCCACACAGCCCCTTGGAGCTTTCAGAAGTTTTTAGAAGACTAAAGTGAGAAAATGAGTGCTACTCCTATTGCAGGACCTGGTGGGAGTGACACTCCAGTGCAAATGAGCAGAGACACACCTTTCTGTCTGGGCTGAATAAAATACCTTCCATGCCTTAGCCTGCTCACCTGGGTTATCTCCTTTTAACTCATGTCAGTTCCATTAATGCCATTGGGTAGGTGGAAATAGTTCTTTTATTCCAGACAACTAAACCCAGCCATTCTGAGTTTTCAGCCAGCAGAACTGAGTGTGTGTGCACTGAGGTGTTACACAGGAAATCACAGCAAGGGCCAGGTTCAGTAGAAATGAACTGTCAGAATCTGCCCAAATAATGCTGATCACAAAAAGTCGATTTCATGACACTGGCACTTGTCTCGTCTGAGAATGAGAAGATTCTCTGAAGGTGGGAGAGTGATACTGGTGCAAAATCAGTGTCAGAAATGGACTAACTCCCTGGCGTGAGAACCAAAAGCTGGGTGTCAAACTGGGAGGGGAATCACAGGTGTGCACCGGGGCTGGTTCAGAACCAGAGGCTGAGGGGGGATGTGACTACAGGAATAAAAACATCCCCGTTAGAAGTGCCCCTTGTCCTCGCAAAAAGCAAAAACGAGGAGTTGCCCAGCCAGTGATAGCACCTCCTCCTCCCCTGTGTATCAGCCCTGCTTCCTCCCTGGCTTTGCCAGCCTTGTGCAGGGCTCTCTGCGGGGCTGAGCCTGTGGCTCGAGCAGGGACAGGGAGCAGAGAAAGCAGCAAGGGACAGCCCGGCGATGACACTTCTCGTTACAGACCGGTGCTCTCACAGCGCCAGGATCCTGGCTGGAATCGTCGCAGGGCAGGAGCGAAGGGCAGGACCTGGGAGCTCAGAGAACCAGAAAGATGCGTTTGGCAGCGAGGGCAAGTTCCTGCAGCAAAGCATTTCATAAACTCTGGCCCAGATTCTCCCCTGTGACTTGACCAGGCTCGGCACAAGGCGAGGACTGGAGAACAAAGATGGCTTGAAGCCACCTTTATGCTGCTCCACTCCGGAGCAGCTGGGGACTGGCTGGTCCCCAGGGTAGGTTCAAGTCGCCTCCGGCTGCTGTAGCAGCTAGAAAATAGCCAAGATGTAGCTACACCTCCTTTCTTTCCCCTTGGCTGTCACTGCTCCAGAAGGAACCGGGAGGTGACTTGGGTGACACCACTGCCACAACAGAGGGTTGATCTTCCCAGGGACCCCGAGTGTGAGGAGGGGGAGAGAAAATGTCAGCGCCGTGCTGGTGGGGAGGCAGAGCAGTGTGTGGCTTGCTTGGGGAAGCAGGGAGTGCAGCTCATCGGGATTCAGGGCTGGTGAGCCACTGCTCCAGTCACTGTGTGTCCGTGGGCACACGCCTTGATCTCTGCGCTGCCTCAGGGCAAGGCAACTGGAGGAGGAAGTCGAGAGCAACAGAATTTCACTGAAACGATGAGATGCTGCTTCCAAATTGGATTTAACTCTAAAAGCCAAAACAAAGTAAATGTCTACAGACACGCACGCTCAGCGTGGTAAAGAATTAATTCCTCACGTATTTATATAGGAACAAGTCTGTCTGCAGGCTGGACCAGAAACCCACCGAGGGCAGAAGCATTTACAGGGGACAGAATTTGTAAGGATGAGAACTTCAACAAGCAGTTGAAAGCAAAAAGAAGTGGAAAAGCTCTTGCCTGACAAGCGATTTTGGGTTTGCTTTAGGTGAAATAAAATATTAGATTGATCCCAAGCACCTACACAGGAGGGAAACAGTAGAGAGAAGGTGCTCTTTGTGCATTGCTTCCCCTCCTAAAAAGGGTTTTTGTGGACTGCTACAGGTAAGCACCTGAAAGAGGAGTCAAGTCAGACAGGAGTGAGCTCCTCTATGTTGTGCAATATCCAAGTACCAAGATTATTCTATACAGTGCCACATCCAATTGCAACAGAGACTGTTAGGAGTAATAGAGCTCCTGTGACTAAAGTGTTTTCTGTCCTCAAATCTTCCAGGAAACCGACTGAGGCACGAGAGGGAAAAAGCCGAGGGGAGAAAACTTGTTAGAAGTAAAATTGTATTTTCTTGGACATTGGAAAGGATGTAAAACTGAGCCAGAGGCCTCCAAGTCAGCAGCCATTTTAACATTTTGCGAGAGATTTTCATCTTTTCCCCCTACAGCCTCAGTTCTGCTGTAAACACTGAGTGCACCCACTATGGCTGTCAGCTGGGGAGTTTGCTTTACACTGAAGCTGCCAGGAGATAAAAAATACTTAAGGTAATATAATTCTCAAATGGAAGGCATAAGGATTTCTTCATGACATCTGTGTGAAGAGCGCAAGACATGAGATTTACTTTCAGCAAATCAATAAAAATAGGATGGATGTGTTTGGAAACCAGGGAAAGCAAAGACAGGCTGGTTCTCTGTCATTCTCACAGCAAAGCTGCTGATGGCACAGTGGGAAACCAACACCCTGTACTGTCCCAAAACATCACTTCTTTTTATTAAGGATAAAATAAAAGGATGAAAAATATTATTCATGAGTGTGTTGGCTTGAACAGGCCATAGCAATCTTTCAGGAGACCAGTGGTTTTCACGGAATGGCACTGCCTGTGCTACAGCTGAATGATGTTGTGCAAAGTTTTGTGAAAACATAATAAAACCACGCCAGTAAAGCAACCAAAAAAGGATAGAAAAGAGATAGATAAAGTAAATGAATTGTAGGAACACCCATTCATGCATACACACTGCACACATGCATCAACATACACATTTTACACCAACAAACATGCCCACACACACAAACACATTCACCAGCACAACCTAATTTTGGAAGTGTTTTCTTCAACAATCGAACGGGTGCCCTTTGCTTGAAGGCAAACACAAGCACAATAAATTCCTTACTGGTAGCACTGAGGAGGAAGCATTACTCCAGACTCTGGAAAAGTTCAGCACTGGTAGATTCTGATGAACACCATTACTGTGATTACTGCTCGGGCACAGATATGCCCGCCTCATTGTCATTTCTTGTACTACATCAAGCAGAGGCTGGTGGGGACCAAGTGCTGCTGTCGCCCAACTGAATGTGACCTTTTTTGGGTGACCGTGCTGCAGTGGGGGTTTTCCTCCTCCTCCTCTGGGAAAGCGTGAATAAAATAAAAAAAAAAGAAAGAAGAAAAAAAAAAAGTGCAGACCAGAGGATGCAACGTAAGGTTTTAATAAGCCCAGAAATTAAATAGATGAGCTTTTCACTTTTAAATGTCAGCGCCGTGGCTTCCCTGTCATTGGCGGGAGGGAAGGGAAGGGGCTGAATATCCTGGGATGTGGGGAGTTTTAAAGCGCATAATGATGGCGATAAAAATCCATAATGTCAGTTGCCTTGTGGCAATCAACAACCATTTCACATTATGCTTGCATCTTAAGGTTTGCGGCCAAAAAACAGATTTGCCTGTGTCTCATTAAAATAACGAATGCAGTCCGAATGGATCTGCAATGATTCACTGTACGTCACACCAAATCACGACGCTCTTTGGAGCCAACTGACTATGGCCTCATTACTTTAGACAAAAGTGGGCTTGGAGGAAAAACTGGGGTGATGTTTTTTTGCTCAGCCATGTTTTTCCCTTTGAAATACTTAAGGCAAGAGAGCAGATAGGGTTTTTTTTCCCCCCGTTGGTAGCTGAGGAAGGTTGGGTTATATTCGTAGTACAATTCTGTATCGATACACACAAACACACAAAACATCAATGTTAGCGTGGGGGAGAGGAACTGAGCAAATACAAATGGCATTAACAGAGCAGATTTTAATGAACATGAATCACTGATGAATTGAAAGACTTAAAAATTAAAATAAGTTGTTAAATAATTGAAATATAGATATATTTGAGCTGTTTCACCAGGGCAAGGAGTTTGAAAAAAAGCACGCTCCCCTTCTCCATGTTGTAAGACCTTAAGTATTTGTGGTTTGTCTTCTGCAAGTCTTTGTTCTGCAAATTTCACTGCCTTAAGCACAGCAAAAATAAACCCCTTTATTTTCATCCTGAATTAACTTGACTAAATATCTCTATACATTAGTTTATTGTAATTCTAGTACTTAATATTAATCTACTTGGCCTTGAAGAAATATGAGGGTTATGCTCAAAACTGTTCAGTGTTTCAGGAATAAATATTAACTCAAATTTTACTATTGTGAAGTGAAGCTAAGACTACTTAAAAAATTAAATGGATAATTTAAAAACTGTATGTTTTCATAAATACGAATAGAAATAAGAATTTGGGGTAATGGCTAAAAGAATTAATGTGAATTTTGATTATGAAAAGATTATATAAAGTCCTTTGTGAAAATCCTACTCCAAAACATCTGAAAGAATGGCAAAGATCTCAAACATATTATTTGTTTCAATAATTGGTTGCATTTTCTCTTACGCACATATACTTTATTGCAAAGAGAAAGTGCTTGATATTAAGGTATTTTCCCACAAAACCCACATGCAAATGTATTTCTAATCTGATCACAAAATATGCTACATACCCATTTAGGTATTTTTTTATTTCAGGTAGGAGAAAAATGGCCTGAGAAACGTTCACGGAATGACTGATTTAAATATTATAAATCCCTGAAATTTTCATCTCCCTTTGAATGGAATTCCAAAGGGGATTAAAGACTAAAGACATATCACAAACAAATTTACATTATTAAAATTACTGTAATCAAGAGTCTTTTCTAGCCTTAATCAGGATTACTGAAAACAACCCCCCCCCAACTTTTCTACTGTGCAATACTAATCAAAAATCAAATGACAGAGAACAATATAAAAGCAGTTTTGAAAACTGGAAATATTGATTGGAGTATTTTAGTGTTCTTTAGGAGCATTTTCACAGATTCAGCTCAAAGCAATGATTTTTCTGCTGATAACTCAGATGGGCAAGGAACGAGCGCAGGTAAAACAAATTTCAGTAACGCTGCAGCATCCAACCTCTCATTGGCAAGATTCTATTCAAGAGTCTATCCAAGGAACACACTTGATGACCATAATGCTGTGGAAGTGAAACGTGGAATGCTTGGTTTTGTTCTCCTAAACTGTAAACTAAATCATTCCAGCTGTGGCAAAGTTGCTGCTCGTGGGGACTCAGCCTGGCGGGACGTGCCGCGCCTCTCGCTGCCGATGAGCGGGCTCGGGCTGCAGAGCCACAGAGGCTTTGAAGTGAGGGGTTTATCCACCATGCCCCACGCTGAACTCTTGCCACAAGGCTAATTTATTAAAGATATAAAGCTCATACATGTTTTCCTGGGCCTTTGAAGCCTCTTAAAGGTGGCTTGTTGGGTCAGAAACCACCACTGTGCCCCGGAGCACCAACCCCATCTCGCTGTCACCAATATCACCCCTGCTGCCAACTTGTCAAAACAGCACCAGGGTTGGGCCCTATGTGCATTTCACCCTGAAAAATGGGAAATGCACTTATCAAATGGAAATTATAAAAATGTATATGCAAAGAACAATACCAAAAAGTGATCTGAGAACAATAAACAATCACTTCCTAAAGTCTCAGAAACAAGCTCAGCATGCAGCAATATTCAGGTATTGTGACAGAATGCCACAAAATCAGTGACAGAAATCAAAGAACAAAGAAAGCTTCATGATTCTCACGCTTCTTCCCAGGAACTCCAACTGGTTTAACTTTTTGCTGATATCTGAGGTAGACAGCTGCCTTCTGGGCCCTCCATCTTCAAACCTGTTGCTTCCCTGTATTTGGTTAAAGAACATTTTACCTTGCAGGCTCAAAACTGCTAATGTTAAATCTGGGCTGATGCAGTGCAAGCTGACAGCAGTCTCCAATCCCTATTAGTGACATTATATATATTGTTTAGTAAAAGCTTCATTTTGGTTAGTGACAGGAATTACACAGGTTAAAAAAAGCAGCAGACAGAGAAGCAGCATTTCCTCTTTCTGACACTTCTTGCTGCTCTTGGAGTTCAAAGAAAAACTAAGTGAGGTTAGAAAACAATATATTATATTTAATTAAAAGTTGGCATTTTGTTTTCTTCCAAGTATGAACATATCAGGATAATAAGTACATTAGAACACATGATCTGTATTTCAGTTCCATCTGAGCATACACAAGAAATCCTTCTAGGTGAAAATAAATAAATAAATAAAGAGCAGGCATCATAACAAGAACATTTGAGCAGGAAAAAAAGATCTTGAGTTTTTCTCAAGTCCCCCGTTCATATTCTCTGAAACACCAAATGGAAACAGACACTTAAAACCTTACATGGTACACAAAATATGCCAGAGGAGGGGAAAAAACAAGTGACAAGTCCAGGACCTCATCCTCGGGATAACCACGCACACCTGCAAGGTTAGCACGGATGCTTCACACACACAAATGCAACTGTCAGCTGCTCACTTATCCCCTCCCAACAAAATCATCTTTGAGAAGTACGAGGCATTCACTTGGCAGCAGTTTTAGCAGCAGCTCAGCACAGTGTAAGTTTGTAAATCACCTTGGACAGACCCCCTCCTCTCACGGGAAACACAGAGAGCTCAGAACGGGCTCCACCTCAGCCTGAGCTAAAATCCTGCAAGCCCTGGGTGGACAGAAGCAGCTCCCAGGACTCAACTTCCAGATCCACTGAGAAGTTGGTCAACTTTCTTTGAGCTTAATGTTGTTTGTTGCTGGAAAAGTTGTGATTCATCTCCTTTTCAATTTAAACCATTGAACTTCAAGAGTAATTTTTAAAAAATTATTTACAAGTGCCTTTAGTATTAATTTCATAAATCCTGCACTTGCTTTTAATACCTGGCCTTTTAACAGCACTTAAATAGTAAACTTTCTATTTTTCCTATTAAAAAAATTTTAATGCAAATTTTTCTTCTGTATTTGAAATCCCATACTTAGCCTCCTGAGATCATTTAATTCCAAGTGGGCTCTTCAAGAGCCTTTTGAATATTTCAAGGGCTCTCAGAAGGTAGAATTTTCGGATTCTAGGTAGGTATGATAGTATGAGCAAGTTTTTACTGATGCAAATGAAAGGAAGAGATTTAAAACAATCACTGTAATAAAACCTGTCCTTCCAAAAATAGCTTGTCTCAGATTGTGAAGAGCTTTTAGGCTCTGAAATTAGTGAGACTTCTTTTTTGGGCCATAATTATTTGACAAAGAAGCAATTACAAATTCCATTATTTTTAGCCTTAACTCTTTAACCAAACCAAACTCAGATTAAATATTAAGCTGTTAAATACTTTATTCTCCAAGTATTTTAGTTTTGGTGAAAAATGAACAGTTAAGTTAATCTCCATTTAAATATTTTCAATCTTCTCTATTTTTAACCATAAGTAACATACATCTACTTAAAAATTATGATTCTCTGTTAAACTGGCCTTTTTTTTTTTTTCCAAATATTTCCTAGCAACAACTCAGTCTGCAAAATTTTAAGTGACCTTTGCTGATCTGCAGTTTCCAGTCATTTTTGCTTCAGTAGGGGTTTTGGTTGGCTTTTGCTTCATCAGATGCCTTTTAAGAGTATTTTCAAAATTTTCTCTTATGGAAAAAGGTACAAGACAGAAACTGTTCCGCAAAACTACTCTTTTCTCTTTTTTTTTTTTTTCTTTTTTAATTACTGGAAAAAAA
>VZRX01014829.1:0-26764 GCA_013398075.1 Notiomystis cincta
CCTCCCTCCCTCCCTCCCTTCCCCACTTGACGTTATTGTTCTTTCTGACTCACAGTAATCCTGTCCCTTTGTTCTCTTCTCTGCCTTCTGTCCCTTTGTTCTCCTGGGGAGACCTCTGCCCACCTTACCCAGGGCTCAGGCTGTGTACCTGTGTGCCTCCAAGCTCAGCACAAGCCCTGGTTGCTCCAAGCACAGGCAGAAATCTGCAGATAAGGAAGGAGCTCAGCAGAGCTGCAGGGTGGCTGGAGTCCTTTCAATGAGAGTTAATTGGCCATAAACCTCCCTGGACTGCTCAGCCCGGGGCAGGCTCTGGGCTTGCTCTTTGGGATCTCTTGTCATGCTGTCAGCCTTGTGTGAGCAATGACCCAACTGCAAAAGCTCTGCACAAACTCTCTCCTTGATTCACTTGGCTCAATCCTCCAGTTTTTGCATCCATTTGTTTTCCCCTACTGTAGCAGCATTGCATTTTATCCTGTGTTTGTATTGCTCCACCAGAATCAGGGCCTCAGGCTCTGACAAATATCAGAGTTTATTAGTGGGGCTGTGGCTTGCTCCTTCTGAAGAGAAGAACAATGATGTGTCACAGCTCTCATTTTTCACTTTACCTGGACCACCACAGCTGGAGCAAGCCCCACCCACAAGTGGCAGGTACAACGCTCATGACATTTTGGATTTAGTTTCCCCAAGTGGAATAGTCACAATAGAAACACACAAAGGGTTAAATATCACATGTGAAAATTTCAGGGTTAATTTTTCTCGTCAAATAATAGCAGAGCAGAAATGCAGATCCTTTTCTGTGCAGGAGAGCTAATACAAAAGTGGTGACCAGTGCATTAGGCTCTTACCTTCACTGTGGCCCAAAGGCCTTGGTGGCCTTAGCACAGAAATTTGGATCCACCACTGGTCACCAACTCTGAAAATAATAATAATAACAGCAACAATAATAATAAAGACAACAATAACCAGAATAATAATCTACCAGGTCTAGGACCCTATAGTATCAATTTAAAAGTAAACTTCCTTAACTTGTGATCTAATTGTAGATTTTCAGGATTTGCAAACCTATTATTGTATCACTAGACCTGGAGAATGCTTAAAATAAAAAGCAGAGGAAAAAAACCCGACACCCAGAACAAAGTTTTTAGTAATATCATTATAACACTTGCTTTCCCAGTAAATAATTATAAGCCTTCTGCTCAAGTTTGTCAGGGGAAGAGCATTTGGTGTTAAGGCAGCTCCATGGCAGGTGTGCTTGGGAGCCAGCTGTCAGACTAGAACCACAGTTGCATTCTATTTTCTTCCTCCCAAAAGTATCTAGATACATGAATATCAGACTTCAGAAATTACCAGATTGCAAGAGATGTGTCAAACATAGCCCATAGCAAAGTGAAAATTCAGAATTATGGGGGGGTGTATTCCACGCTTCCTTTGCCTAAGTGGCCTTTCTGATTCCTCACCTTTTGTCTCCTAGTGCTGCCTTGGATGCAAGAGGACTCAGAGAAGGGAATGGTAAGAGATTTTCAGTCTCCTATCAAAGTCCTAACCTAATCACAGTGCTGGTGCCTCTTTAGACCCCTACAGCAGGATGGAAGGGGCTCTTAGAGGTGATTATGGGCAACCCCTCCCCACAAAGAGCAAACCAGCAGAAGGAGTCCTGGTCCCTGCTGTGAGACCTAAGCAGGCCTAGCACAGCTATCAGAGTCTCTGCATGGGAACCCAGCAGGGGAATGGCAGCAGCTCTTAAACCCTCCACAGGACATTAGAGATGAGTACTAAAAAATACCAGAAAACCACGCAGGAGTACTTAAATATTACTTGGTCATTAACATAGTAATTACATCAGTGCTGCTCCTGCCTGATGCCATAATTTAAGAGGTCTCAGCATTTTCATTATAATCAGTAGCAGTTATTTCCTGTGGTTCATTGCCCATAAAGTGTTAACCATAGGAGAAAAAAAGGAGACAGAGACTTTGCCATGATGGCAATTAACATCCACTGTGGTGCTTGTGCCTCCCTGAGTTACAAATCACCCTGGTGGGTGCTTCATCAGGCTTCAGGGGCCCACACAGGGCACATTTGCTCCTAAAAGCTTTTAATAGTCTTTTAACTAAGATTTTTAATGGAACCTGTTCTGAGGAAGTAGGACACTTTTCAATTAAGCCCACGTGTATTTTTGTTTCTGTTTTTACCAATATTTTAAAGACCAGGCTCTGTATTTGCTGGGTGGTGTGGAACATGCAGCAGTGCTCCTGCAATCATGTAGACTCAGCTACTGTGCAGGATGCATTTCTTAAGGGGCTATCATTTCTGAATAAGCATATAGAAAGTGAACTATCAAGCTCTGCTGCCATCAAAATGAAACTTCAAAAAAAGTTATCGCATATGAATTTATGTAACAAGCTCTCACACATTTTGCAAATGGGAATGTAAATGATGGTTCCTATATACCAACCAGATTGCCTGATTAATTAATGCATTACAAGGGAAAAAAGCTTTATGTTTAAAGCAAGACTGGGTGACTGCCTCAGAGCATTAGTTTTTATGGTTTTGATCTGATCTGGGCAAAGAATTACATTCAGTCAACTTGAGCTGTTTGTATTGATCTGCATAGAAGATTGGGGGGGGAAAGATATATTGTCTCACTATAAGCTTTTTCCTGGTTTTATTTGCTTTACAAGAGAGCAATATTTTTCTGAGCACAGACTGAGTGCAATGGCTCTGTAAAACTGCCCAGGAGGCTTCTGCAGCACCATTAGAAGTGGCTTGTCTCTGCTCAGAAGCTGCTGAGAAATACTTTTGAGGAAATGGGGTCCCCTGGAATATTATTCCTCCAGCTGCTATGATGAAGAAGCACTTAAAATTCACTTGAAATAATTCTGGGATGTGGTGACTAACATAGGAGTGTAGTGAAGTTCTCCTCTAAAACATTCCTTGCCATATGTATGACTGCTTTAGAAATTAAATATATTGGGAAGTCGCTTGAGATGAGCAAATTAGCATTAGCATTATAATTGTGGGGTTCCAATTTCATGACACACTGGGGGATTTTTTTTTCCTTTTTCTCCTTTTTTTCCCCCCAGTCTTTCTTACTTTTTGGGCTCCAGTTTTCCAGGACCATATTGTGGTTGCCTTGCATTCATCTGTTAAGTGAAATTACCCTCCAGTCACTGAAAGGAGCTATTGGACTTAACACAGATATGGGCTGTGGCCCACCAGGAGATAATTTGGGAAGTAACTGTGACTTAGGCTGCAGTTCCTCCTGTTTTCCCTTCACTCAAACGAGCCAGGGAAGAGGTGGGGTGCAAAGTGTGTTCTCTCAGCCACTCTCAGGGTGCAACCTTAGCAGACTGGGGTGCTTTGCCCTCCTTTGAAGAGGGTTTCAGTGGCTGGAAAAGACCATGTTAGCCAGAAAGGATAGGCCAAGCATGGAGCTAATTCTGTCATGCTTTCCACAGAAAGCCCAGGCAGTAAGAATTCACAGAGCATTTATGCAACACCCTTTTGAATAAGAGCAAAGGTGAACCTTCCCCAGAATATGTAGGAATCTCCCTTCAAATTAATCCATGCCATCCAACTGCTGTAACTGAGAAGGCTGTTTGTTCCCAGCTGTTTAACTTCACCACATTTTGTACCACCTGCAATGACATTTCATTACTGTGGAGTGACAGCAGCAGAACCACCATGCACCTATCAGCAGGAAAGGAAATTAGTGATGTTATGATTAACAAAATAGCTTTGACTTAGCCAGTGCTGGGAAGACAGCCTCCAAAGGAATCGAGTCCTGCAAGCATCAGCAATGAGCTATCAGCACCACCCTGTGGTTCTCTTGCTCTATTTCCTCCTTGTGTGGGTCAAAAGGGAAAGGATGTGGCCAGGCAAAGTCAAAGGAAGAGCTTTGTTTCCTTCTGGATTTTGGCCTCTCCTGTTTCACTGATACTTAAATCTTACTCTTCTCCCCTTGTGACATGAAAAAGTCCCAAAAGATATTCAGAAAAGATGAGAGGTTTTGTGGGACTTTTGGCAATAATGAATATATTCATAATGCCAAGTTTGTAGGTTTGATCCCTGAATGGGCCATTCACTTAAGAGCTGGACTCCCTGATCTTTGGGGGTCCCTTCCCACTCAGAATATTCTGGGATTCTGTAACATCATCATCTGCAGCCAACATTCAACCCAGTCCTCTTCATACCTGCAGCTCTCTAAATTGTTCCCACAGGGCACTGCAATCTGATGGCAAGCTTAAGAAAACACAACTGAAATCTAATCATGGTTCTGTCATAGCTTTTACAGGTTTCCTCACTCTTATAATCTCTGATTCAGATAATTAACTGAAAAATGGGTGTAAGTGCAGGAGAAAATTTCTCCTGTGAAATTCAACATATGCAACAAGTCCTGTCATAATTAGTTTGGTTGTACGAAGCAGCCCACAAATGCTATCCTTATTTTAGCAGAGTCTTCATTAAGGTATCAAATTAAGAAAACAATTATACCAGTTGCATATCCTTATGGTGTAATTTTCTCTGATACAGAGACCACTGATGGAATTTCAGCTAAATTAATGGACTCACATGAAAAAAATAAATGGCATTCGAGGAGATATTTATGAGGATTCAACAGATGTGAATCTATCTGTGCCTCCTCCTATACAGCTTATTAGTTAAAACAATCAACAAAATACAGACTGAGCTTCCATACTCGATATTTTTGTTAATAAAGAGGAAAAGTCCCTGTATATATAGGTCACCAAACTAAATTCAAATGTCTTCTTTCATTAACAAGTCTTTCAAGGATTTGACTTATTTCTGTATGAAATTCTGTTGATTTTGGGTGCATTTCCCTACCTTTTCAGAAAATCAAAAAGTGGCATTTAGATAACTAATAACTGGAATTTAAGGCCCCCTAAATGAGTGACACTTTCCTTTTGACTGAACAGCTGGGATTCCAGAACATCCTTTTCCTCACCATAAAGAACAGAGGAAGCCATACCAAGTAATTTTCATAAAAGTTCAGGTTTCTAGAATTACTTCTTTCCTGCACTTTGAATTACCTCTAGTTTGTTTGAGTTCAAACAAATTTGTTTGAGTTAGATAATTTTTGGGGCAGTGTTGTGGGATTTTTTCCCACAAGGAAAGAATGAGAAGGAGTCAGTGTAGGAGTCTGTCAAACTGAGCAATTAGTTTAATACTGCTGGGATTTTATTGTAATATTAATGATGTGTTACGGTGCCTAAGGTGCTGGACAAGCATAATTTATTATTTTTAATCTAAAAAAGTAAATAAATACAAGAGTCATAGGAGAAGCTTCTTTCTTAATCTTATCTGTATTGTGGCATAACCACAGTCATAATAAAATTCAAATATTTTATATATCCTTCCCATTTAAGAACCTACACATATTAAAACTGATTTCACTCAAATACTAAGGAAAACATCAAGATGATAGAGTGTATCACCAAAGTGTGTGTTGCCACTCTACTATGAGAGTAAAGAAGGGATTCAGGACACCCTATGGAAATGCAACTACCACTTTCCTTTGATTACAAAATACTGACTGATATTTGAGTCTTGTTTGTACAGCAAACCAGTAACCTATATCAAAACCAGCAATGCCCTTCTTATTTTATTTACACATTTCAAATATTTCAAACTACCGCATATCAGGTTTTAAACTGTAGTAAAAAGAAATTATTAGTGGTTAATCTAGAAAAATAGATCTAGAAAAATAAATCCAGCTCAAGATTTAAATTTTTTTCCATGTTTTCTAACCTTAAATTTGTGTAGAGAAAATACCTGATTTCTTGTTGCTATAAGTTTTTTTAATGTGAATAGAAAACATCTGACTGTTCAATGTCATCTATTTTATACACTTAGAAAACCTCACAGGCATGTTGAGTGCAGATGTAAGGAACTGGTAATGCAGATGCTGAGCATGACCCTTTCTGTGTTTGTCAGAAGCATGGAATTTGGGGATGTAATCTGATCCCTCACTAAGGCAGAAAAAAATATAGCAACAATTTGATCAGAAGTAGTTTTACAACAAATTTCATCACAGAACTGGGTGTATTTATAAAACCATATTTGTTGTGTGTAGGGAAATAACTTTTGTACACCCACTCCTAAGGCTTACTCAATTTAATGCCATACCAAAACCAGCCATTCAAATCTGAGGGAAAAAAATGGACACAAATATTTAAAAAGACAAAATACTCCAGTCCATGATGCTGATTCTACACACAGCTTTTTCATTAAGCTCATTTCAGAGCGTCCTAGTTTCTCCTTCAAGGAAAATTCTGGTAGAACCAAGGAGAGTTCTGGCCACCTAAAGGACAAAGAACTGAACAGACCTGAGCCACGGACAGATTTTTGTGTCATCTAAAGTTGGTCAGTTTAGTTGAATTGGTCCAAGAACCCCAGTGGAAATTCCAGCAGATCACGTTGTCCTCCGTTTGGGCAGAAAAAAACATCACCTGTTCAAACTGGTCACAGTCCTGAGTTTAAGCAGGATCTTTATCTCTCTTTTTTCTCTCATTATTCTCACTTTTGGAGAATTTGTCTGCTGTATTTCCCATTCCACAGAGCTACACCATAGGATAAAGGATGAGGTGCTATAGTACTGTGCAGGGCTATAGAGCCCCAACCTTGCATTTGTACATTTCTTCCCTGTAGGATTCAGCTTATTACAAAAACTCTTCCTTTAAAGAGAAGTTTTCTTTATCCACTCCCCCTCTTCTTTCCTTTATGTACTCCATGTGCTCCAGAATGGTGCCATACTCTTGCCCTGTGCCTACAGTGAGATCAGACTTTTGATTATGCCCAAAAGTTACGTTTCCAGTAATTACTTCACACATCTATGCATGTGCTTATCTAGCTAGCTGAAACCCAGTTCTGATGGGGATTATTTTTCTTTCTCTGGCCTTAATGGAAAGATGCAGGGAAGCAGCTTTAGACTGACTTTCAGAAACGAGTCTGTCTTATCAGGAATTAGTGTTCTGCTGAATTTTGCCAACAAGGCTGCTGGATTTTGAAGAATATGAGATTCTACAAAGCAGCTAGATGGCACATGTCAAGGGAAAGGGGAGGGGGGACTCTTCTGTTCTGCTGTGATTTTCAGCAGGTATGTAGTACTTTGAATGGAGAGGGGGTTCATAACCCAGATATATTTGCATTGATTCCCACTGGAGCTGAAAATAAAAACCAACCAAAACATCAGTCAAGAGCTAATCAATTCCGATGTTTGGGGAAGCCTGGTTATAATCCTGAAAATGTTTATTTTAGTGTTGCTTGTGCCCAAATCCCACTAAGGAGGATGGTGTCCTTTGATGAGTGCTACACACTGGATGGGAGCCCCAGTTTCATTTTCAGGGTTTGGTGTTGCAAAAGCTCCCCCTCCCTTACCAGATTTCAATTACTCAAGTATTGCTTCACTCCAGGGACAGGGTGAAATCTGAATCTTTTGAATTTTCCCCTGCCATAGGACCAAACACATTGGTGGAGTAATTGACTCCAGCAGCTGCAGGTGTTTGCACTTTCAGAGAATGAGATTATTTCCTTCACAGAGAACAAGAAAAGTTCATGGAGCACTCCTGAATTAACTGTAAGTCCAGCCCAAGATCAGCACTGCTGAGGGGTAGTAAGGCATCACCAGGCTCTGTACAGCAGATGGGCTTTCCCACCAGCTGGCTGGCACCCACTCCAGGGAATGCTCAGCAGGCACAAAAGCACCTGAGGCACAATTCTCTTCAATTTGGGCCCAGGGCTATGCTGTGCCCTCAAGAGGCAAACAGCAGTGACAGTGCCTGTCCATGTGTGGTTCAGAATCACTCCATCCCTTCAGATAAATGGAGATTTAAAGGAATGACCTATTCCTGAACACAATTAAGCCAAGCCTTCCATACTCTCTGGTTTTCAGAAATATGCCAGTGGGTTTTCCTAAATCAGAAATGCAGACACATGTGCAATGCCATGGTGGCAGCTTCCACTCTTATTCATCCATCTGAGGCTCCCAGACCCATCTCGTATTTAGTGAGGGAAAGCAAAGAACCTTCACTTCGTTATCCTCTTCTCACCCAATTTTCTTTTAAATTTCATTTTCAAGCCTTTCTGCATTGCAGAGAAGTATGTGTCAACAGACCAGAATTAAAAAGGTGACAAACTGTGAAGAATTAAAACTTCTAATTTAACAGATGAGCAACTGCAAATAACAAAATCTCAGACAAACACAATTTTAATGAAAGGTGACATGCTGGAGACAGGAAGTTTTTCCCCCTCTCTCTTCATCATGCAACAACAAATTAGTTTAGGAAGCCATACAATAATGCTGTGGATGCAATAACAAATTCATATCCTGTGCTGTTAGTTCTGTTTGCTTTCTGAAACCACATATGACACTTCTTTTGTAATAGTATATTTTCCTCACACTAAATGTGTCAACATTTGTTTATGTCTGGACTCGCTCTCATTCTCATTACCATCAGGTACAGCTTGTATACTTCACCTCCTCAGCAGAGCTTTTCATTTCAGCTGCTGAGGGATGGGGGAGGGCTGGCACTGCAGCATCCTTTCTGGAGTTTTCTAGCACCTTGGGATGGAGAAAATTGACTGGAGACATGTTGGCCACTTGTTTTTAATGAAATTTCCCAATGTGATGAACACCAGAAGTAAAAGAAAACATGGATATAGATGAACACACTGAACAAGAACACTCCTTTACTGCTTTTATTAGGGCTACATCCAGGCCAATCATTAACATGAATGAGTTCCCTGAAGTCAAGCCAAATCCACAACCAATATAAAATAACAAACCTTTGTAGAAGTTATTGAGCAGCTACACTGATTTATGTCAGTTTGGGATTTTGGCCCAGTCAAAAGTATTCTACCTATTTAATAGATGAATGCAGCACTCTTTGAGTATACCCAGCAGTGGTTTAAAAAGCCAGCAGAGCATTAAAACTCCTTTTAACTAAATATCACTGCCTTCCTTAATCAAAGGGTGTAATTTAAAGCAATGAGCTTTATAGGCAGTTTGACTACTGTTGGTGAGCATCACTCAGCTGCCTCTCTGAGGATCACACTGGAGTAACTTTTCAGATGTATGCAATCCACCTCAAGTAAGCACAAAAAGAGGCTGAATAACTTCAAATAACTTCTTAAGAAAATATATGTTTACTCCACAGCAGGTGCTCACCACGTGTAATCTTAGGAAGGCCCTAACTTAGAATGCATTCTCATATTTAAGGTCACTGAAATAGTTCTTTTTGTCCTACTGAGCTTGAAAGAATAAAGAATATCAAGGATTTTCTTAAATTACTATTAGTATTAGTATATATTAGTATTAGTATTAGTATTAGTATTAGTATTAGTATTAGTATTAGTATTAATTAGTAAGAGAACCAAATAACAAAACAATTTATCCAGATTCACTGAACTGAACTAGATTTCCAACCCAGGGCCTGGGATTCTTCCCCCAGCAGTTCAAAACTTGTATGGTATAAATTCTCCTAGATAGCAGGGTACCCTAATTTTTACCTTTCCTCATGTACTTGACAATAACTCTCTCCTTTATTTCCATGCTCATGGCAGGTGCCACATAAATCAACCAGTGGGAATCTCTCATATGCACCTCTGTCTTACTGGGTATTAATGAGGTTTTCCATTTAACTTCCATTAGGGAATGATTTTAAGACTTCAGCATATGGGACTTGCTGTTTAAACTGTTTACAAGTGACACTTTGGCTCTGGAAATGTAAAGTATATATGACAATGGGGGCTGTTTTCCCATGTAACCCATCTGTGATTAATTGTTGTGTATTTTATGCAATCATCTGAATTTAAAGCAAAAGCTACAACTTCCATTTTTCCCTCTTGAGACATAACATATGTTACAGCATGAACCAGCTGTATCTTTTTAGACTGCAGCTAAATTTCATCTTAAATTAATCTGTTTTATGCATATTTGGGGGAAAAGGACTTTAACAGTTAACATTGTAGAATAAATAAATAAATTTTTTCCTAGATTACACCTAACAATTGAAAGGCCAGGAAGTATTAGTGAGCAAATACTGGAAAATATTAAAAGAAAAAGCTTAGGGGTGCCCAATGCAGAAAAAGGAAAGCTATCACTTACAATTTTACATTAAGTCAGACAACCATTCTTTTCACATCACCTTTGACCACAAATATTTCTCACAGCACAAAAGGACAGTGGTCTGGACTGTTACCTCATTATGCTGACTTGGTACAAACACAGATCACAGAGAGACAAACACTTGCTCTAATAGTTACATGAAGGAAAATTAATGATTTGGAGGAGAACATGAGAAAGAACTCCACAGCAATATTTTAATCAGCAAAATAGGCAGCTCTCTTTGCACCCAGGGAAAATTAATGTCAGGACCTTTCCTTAAGAAATTAACTGTGGCACTGGCTTTGTCAGAAAGGAGCTTAGATATCCCACTTGTTGCAGCTTCCTTCTGTTGCACAATATATTAAATAATAAACCTGAGTATTAATTCAACCGGGACAAAATATAATGTAGAAAATATGCATAAATTAATGCATTCATTTAAATTATGCCAAAAAAAAGAGATAGTACGGTGCAGAACCATCTGTACTGTGCCATATGTCAGGTAGAAGGACAAATAAAAATCAAATAAGATCATTAATAATCTTTCAGGGAATAGTTAAATATTTTCAGCAAATTAGATTACAGAGATCATTATATTTTTTAAACAGGAACATACTGTTGCCATTATTTATGTGTGAGATGCAGACTTAATGTGGAATATGTTACCTAATAAACTTAAATGATATTACAGTATTTTATGAAACCTTCCCTATTATGTAGAAAATTTATAAGTCTGAATGCAAGCTATCCAAGTTCCTAACTCTCTTAACTTTGACCTAAAGGGGAAATAGGAGCCCAAGTACAATTTAGGATCTGGAATCCTTGAGGGTGATGTTCCTCAACTCAAAAATTGGAGAAAGGAGTTTGTGAGTCACGTAAGCCACGAGGAAAGCTCTTTGTGGGTTCTGAGGACTCACTCAAGAAAACTTGGAAGCAAGTAGGATCTTGCTGTACAAAACCTTCCTAAAAATCAGGTTTGTTCACAGTAGCTGAAAATAGAAAGTGCCCTCACTTTGATAAAGTAATCCTCAGAGAACCTGAGCAAGGCAGTCAGGCTGCACATCTGCACAAGCTCCCTGAAAAGAGTTGTGGCAAGAAACCATGAAAAATAGTGTACAAGCACCTGCAGAAGGTCAGATAAAATCACCAGTGAGACCTTTTCCAACCCAGGCCCTTGCCTGCTTCAACAAGACTCTACAAAGCAGTGTAAAATATTCTGTGAGGAAAAACCTAGTTTGAAATTTTCTGCATTGTCATTGACATGAAGTTTCCATTGATTACTTTACTTCCTCGCTGATACATTTTAATGTACCAGAGACTTTCCCAACAGCTTTTTCATGATCACAGTCATTCTTATTCCTTTGTAAAAGGACTGTTTCTGTTTTGTTCATGCACATTCAGCATTACTAGTTTCTAGCATCTCTTCTTGCCTCCCAAATAAACCATGTTTCCATCTTCTCATTTTCATCATAAGTAAATCCCTCCAACTATAATAATTACTCTATGGCTCATCTTTGAACTCCACTCAATTTGCCCAGACATTTATCTCCAGTGAAGATACCCCTACATCTAAAAAGCCACAGAAAAGAAACTTATTTTTTTGCTCCATGGCATAATGACTCTGTATGCTTCCCAAACTTTGCACTGCTAAGCTGCAAAATCATATCTAACTTCTGATCTGTTATCTCCCTGAACATTGGTAGTGCTGTGCTCTCCTAGATCTCTTTCTCTTCTGTTAATTTCCTCTAGATATACTTTAATTTTCAATGGCTCTAAGGCTTCTAAGGCTTGCCTGTTATTTTTGGTCTATAAGCTCTTTTTAATTTGGTTTGGGTCTCTGGTATTTGCAACTCATCACAAGTTAATGTCATCTATGGATTTCATTAATTTTGTCTGTTATTAATTTTATTTTCCTTCTCTTTTTAAAAGTGTAAAAAAATAACACAAGTATCCTCTAAGATGAAATTAAACATTCTTGTGTCAGCCTGTACACTGACACTTTATCATTCAGTGATTCATCCTTCTTCAGGATTCTAGTGTTTATTGCATGTCCACACACAAAGCAAAGGTTGTGGGTGCACATTTTCAGATCCATGAAGAATTAATGTAATTCACATTACACCCATCATGCTCTCCCCAGTGCCTAATGCTGTGACATGTTTGAAGGGACAGCACTAGAGCTGGAGTAGCAATCCTCTGTGAACCCAAATCCCTTCTTGTTTATGTCTCTAGGTCATCAAGGGCTTTAATCACTACCCCATAGGAATCCACTGTGAATGCCTAATTCACTGTGACTATCGACATTTAGAGCCAGTGGTGAGACCAGGACCATAGTCAGGTGCTCTGAAGACAAAGACAGCAGGAAATTCAGCCACAGAAAAATGGGTATTGGGTGTTGAGCAAATCAGAGCATCCATCCTGCAAACATCTATACCTGTGACCTGGAGGGACAGGAAAATCCCCTTTGCATCTAAAAGCTGAGGTTGTCAGGCATTTGGAGTATCACCACCTCATGAATTGTCTGAAGAGCAAGTTGGCTTCCAGTAGATTTTCAGAGCAGTCTTAGAACTTACTTTCCCTGTCTCTTTAGCCAGGTAGAGATGGCCACAAAAATTGGTGGTTCAAAACAGCTGACAACACACAAGCCCATAATGAAGTTTTTGGCCCTGGAACATCAGATGTTGCACTAGCAACCACTTCCCATCTCCTCCAGAAACAAGAGACAACAGGAGATACAAATATAGGACCTCACCAGGAAAGGGTAAATCTTGATCAGCACAGTGAGTTCAGCACCCCAGACAGAGGGTCTCACTCCCAGCCTTGCAGCAGGGACCTGCTTCCCATGTGCAGTGTTTGTTGGGAGTTCTCTGTTCTTCCCACCCACCTGGATCCTGCTGGGAGAGAGGAATTGTTGTCCTTGGCAAGAGCTGGGGGTCAAGGTCTCAGTTTCTGAAACAAGAGTCAGCAAGAGCTGTGGAAGTGAAGTCTTCCTGCTTATTACGTTCCCAGATATTTCATGAAGTCCTGGGAATAGAGATATTTTAGAATTTAAAGTGTCAGTATCAAAGATTTGCTCTGTCTATGTAGTTCCTCCCCTGTGTTTATTTTATCTAGCTTGGAAAAGCAATTCTGTGTTCTCCCTCTGAGTGTATATACGTGTGTGGATGTGTGTACACATAAAAAATGCACGTATTTATAAAACACATATATACTACTTCCCTTAGTTTCAAAATGTCATTCCCTGTGGCCTTACCTCTATTACACACATCATTCATTAGATTATGAAAACCATTAATGTCAGGCAGCAGAACCAAAGGAATTCACTGAGGGAGCACCATTAGCATATCAAGTAGCTATTTCTCAGCTAAATATTCCTGACAGCCCTCATTACATATGATGGATGGGCTTTATAAGAGGTAGTATTTCCAGAAGAAAATAAAATCTCAGCATTCTACCACATGTGGCCCAATAACTAGATATCATTTTTTGACTGTCTGTTTGCATTTCTTCCCTTTTTTTTTCCTTTCAGAATGAAAGAGTTGTAAAACTCACAAATAGATTAACTGCATAATTCAAAATTCATTAAAAATTGTGAGCCTAATTTAGCGTAGTTTCTGAATTCTGCACGTGCTTTAGTCATGGGATATCAAACACTGTGTCATCCTAGCTGTACTGCCAGCAGCCTGTCAGAAATAAAAAGAGTTATAACTGAAAAAGCAAGTAAGCCTGTCTTTTAAAAGACCATGTAATGCCAAAACTTTTTACAAGTTGAAACCCAACATTTTCTGATGTGAGAAATGCAGTTTTAAAAGAACAAAATTACTGCAGCAACGTCTTCAGGGGTGGACAAATAGTTCTTGCAGCACGTCATGAATAATGGGCAAAAGGAGCCACAAAAAAGCACGGTGGGCACACATGGCACCTGGTACCACCTTTGTATGGGAATGCAGACCCAGCACCTCCTTAAAATGGGACAGGAAATAGTTCCAAATTTTCTGCTGTGCATTTCCCTGTCAGTAGTAGAGCCCATGTACCAACAACAGGTTTGACCTTTCCATCTCTTGTGGCTCTTTCATGTAGTGATTTAAGTTTGGGATTTTTTCCAAATACTGCAATACAATTTGTCTAGTGTGATTTATTATCAATACTGTGAAAATTTCATGGTTCTCTGACCCTCTAAATCTGAAGTGATTTGACTTCAATGAGGCAGAGTACTCCTTTGCAAACCAAATAATAAAACAGCAGGGTATTAATTTTATTATTATTCAGAAATGAGCTTTATTGCAGAATCAGGAAATTGACTGGACACCTACTGCACAATGATCTCCTGTGCCACATGCTGATGAGGCAGGAGGATGTTTTCAGTCAGCTTCTTTTCCCAAATTTCACTTCTGCCTGCTAACTTAACTCCCACTTGTTAACCTGTTTCAGTCGGGGGTTTGGTGGATTTTTTCTGATGTTATTTAGAGGAAGAGTTCCACCAGTAAGGGAAAGAGGTTCATTAAACAAGTCATTTAAAAAGAGAGAGACAGAGAAGCCATTCCTTAGAAAATTGCTAAAATCATTCAAATAACATTTTTTTAATTCCCCAAAAAGCTTTCTTCCTGTCAGGTCCCTTCCAACTCAGCATATTCTCTGATTCTGTGATTCTGTATAATTTTTTAGCATTTGAATGCATAAGTTCTGAGGTGCTAATAACACTCCTGTGGCACTTCCAACCAATCCAGGAAAGAGACAGGAGTTTTGAAATGTCTCAGCATTTTAAGAAGTACTTTTGCAGGGTTTTTTGGTATTCAAACTCTATGAAGTGTGGTTTTTTCTTCATGTGTGATACTTCAGAAATGTAGAGTGCTCATCTTTTGAAAATGAGTGCCCTAAAGCAAATGAAGTTTGCCACACAAATATTAAAGGGCCCAAAATCAATTCTCACCTTTGACAATCCTGTCTGATACAATTATAAGCAATTATAAAACTATTGAAAAGCAGTTAGGTAGCATTTTCAACACTGTGGCACAGGAGTCCTGGCCAAGATGTGTATTGAGATATCTTAGATTTTAATGGAGTTGTAATGAAATATAATGACAGTAATACTTACTGCCTATGAAAGCACTGAAATGCTCACCATTACCTTTCTCACACAATTAATTTCAACATGATATTAATAAAATGGTGGTATTTATTATGCAAAAATAAGACCAAGACATACTCTGAATATTTTTCTTCAGACTACTTCACATTTATTCTAGTATCAACAGTTACATTTAAATGAAAATGAGCAATTGCTCATGGAATTTCAATGCAGGAAAATCAACCCTGCCACATGTAGTTTCTGAAATGTTAGTTTAAATATTCAGTTCTCATCAACCAGTGTGAACAATAAATCACACACTTCATGGATGATGTAAACTGCCAAGTAAGAGTAAATGTATTCATTGCTTTAACTTTAATAATTATCTGTATGTCCTAGTATATTAATTCTCATAAGTCTCACTGCCCAGACAATTGTTTCAGCAGAGGTTTATATGCAAAGCTGTGATATACCTTGACAACTTAGAGTTGACAATTCATTCAATAAGGTTAAAACTTTACTGTTCCCTAGCTAGATATCACTTCAGAAGTCATTCCACTGAGCTATTGGGGTCAACAGGTCTGGGGCAGAAGGTGCCTAAGATACACCAAAACAGCCATTGGTCCAGTTCTTCCACTGGCTGGATTTTCATGTGCCCTTCTTTTACTTTCATTTACTTACCATTTCATTTCTCTATCTGCAAAAGAGGGACACTAATGCTCTCTTCTTTTGTAAAATGGTGGCAGGTTTACAAACAAGAAAAATGTTAAAGTCAAATCCAGAAATAGTTATAGATTAGTAGATAGATTCACTTTTGTAACTCTTGTTCTGTATTATTAGGGGGAAAAAAGAGAGATCAGCCCTGTTTCTTCTTTTTCTAAGTTTCAATGCTTCTTTTTCTAAGTTTCTATGCATCTTTCCACAAGGAGTGACTGATGATTCAGCCATTACCATGCTTTTGGACCTGAGTCTTGACAAATGTCATTCACACTGCATTTCACTCACAAGAATGTTAGAAAATATTTGATCATTTTCAATACATAGACATTCCTTTGAGGCATCTCCAGACTGCAGACAGAGAAATGTATAATACTCCTGAGTCAAACCTGAGAGAACACAATGGTTTACAAATAATTCCAGTGTCATTTATGAATAGTTTCATGTTGCAGTGTATTGTTTTACAATTAACACATTAATAAGAAGCAATAACTGGAGGTTCTAGATTTCACAGGGTGCAAGTCAGCAAGCAGAACACTTTCTTTCCATTGCCACCTTGGGCTGCTTGCTTTCCCTGACCAGCCTGCACACACAGCAGCAATGGATGTGAGCAGGAACACGCAGCCTCAGCAGGGCTGCTCCCTCTTGCCCTTGCTGGGGACAGGATGAGAGCAGGGGCAGTGCCTGGGGGTCCCCTGGGCCCCTGTGGTGCAGCCCCCTGCACTGGCACTCAGTGGGCTCTGCAGACACACAGCAGCCACCCCGTGAATGTTTGGTGGCAGCACTGCCAGTGGCACCCACACGGCTTTGACGTGGATTTACACCTGCGCGGTGAATAAGAACAAGAGCAGCTCAGACACAGGTGGCATGTTTACACATTAAAGCAGCAGGAGCCTGTAACAGATGAGCAGACTGCCTCCAAGCCAGCCCTGCTCATTGTGCTGCTTGCTGAGAAGATCTCCAAGAGATGCTGCTGCCTGTCTCTCTAGCTCTGATCCCCCAGCCATTTAATCCCAGGTGAATTCTCTCCCAGGGCCAACTACTTCGTGCTCGCAGGGACATAGAGCAGATCTCAGGTCCACAGACCAATTCCAATCAGCATTTCACTTCCACAGTGTGTGGTGCAAGAAATAGGAAAAGAAGCAGATATTAAATGCCTTATTCTTATCTTCATCTGCATTTGGGAAAACATGCAGTGCAGCTCCAGAACACATAGTTTTCTTCTAGCATGCAGCATTGGCTGGGTCAGAATTGTTCCCAGCTTATTCCAGTGTCTCTTTTACAGGTGCATATAGCTGGCAATATCAGGCTCTGCTATCTTGACATGGTATCTGCTTTGTGAGAGAATATGTCAAAACAGGAGGTCTAAGTCTCTGCTGTGAATTCTCCCCTGTTGAGAAAATGGCTAACAATTTTCTGTGCAACATTTCTGTGTTGCTTTCTCTCTCTCAAGTTTTTAAAAAGCAGACAGGTGTTAGAGCCCTCAGAAGTGCAGCTTTACAGGAGATTCCTATTTCTTTGTGAAGTTTTTCACACTGGCAGTTAGTCAGGAGGAAGAGGAAAGAGCAATATAAGGGTACTTCTTGTGATATGAGACACAGAATTATAAAGAGGAATAAAGTAAAGGAGAGAAGAGATAAATGTGAAGGAAGGAATGAGTGAATGAGAAAAGACCTGAAAAACAGAGAAAGGCAGTGACAAATCCTGGTAGGGATTCATAAGGAAAAGTTGAAAACTTACATAAAGGAGAGGAATGTAGAGAAAAATACTATAAACCATGGCAGGGGGTGAGGGGTAGGCAGGGAAAAAAGAAAGAAAAAATGGGAAAAATATATGACAAGGGATAAGTAAAACAGTAATAAAGGTTTCTTCAAGGCTGGGGTCTTTAAATGAGGAAAGGGAAGAAGATACTGAGAGACTGAGTGAGCACAGAGTAAAGAACATCTGGGAAGCAGGGGGGTGGTGCTGCCTTTAGCAGATGCACAGCACTCTAATCCCAGCAGACACTGCCCAGAGCCTTTACCCTTGCCTGAAATAAAGCTCCAGGCCAGGTGATGGAGAGAAGCCAGTGCAGGTACCATTAATGTAGCATCTCCCTTTGACTGCAAAACATGACAATGCACAAAGGGTTGACCCCCTGTACAGCACCTGAGACTGCAGCTGTAGAAGTCTGGTAGCTCTGCCTCACCAATTGAATGCTGAGATTATTTCACACTTTCTTTATCAGTGATTTTTTGGGCAATTATCCTTCTATTTCTAAACCCTTCATTTGCCTGATTGCCATAAATTTCCCATAGCACCTTCCATAATAACCTAGGATAAACAGAAGCACCAGCATCTGTAAATTAGGGAAGAGAAACAGAACTGGAATTATATGATATAATCACATCCTCCTCCCTACAGAGAGCCAAAAGGAAAATTAATCTTTTGTTGTGTGCATCTGGGAACTCTAAGAATATGGTAAAAATAAAAAATGTTTTTACATAAATCCATCTCTTAATTCATTAAGTAATACAGCAATACCATACTGCATAGGGAAACACTGTGTTCAAAAACAAAAGCCAATGCTAACATTATTTAAAACAGCAGTTTTAAAACAGTACCAAAATCCTCTAAAACTCTGTGATGTTTCTCGAGCTATAGAGGGGTTTTTTCCTTTAAATATATTAGGTCTTTTCCAGTTCTTCCTCCCTTTCTCTAGCCCTCTCCTCTCCCAAATGGGAGGTGAGAGATACGAAAACTGAGCAGAAAAAGAATAACTGTCTTCATGCAGAGATGTGCTCTTATCAGAGCTGGCATAAAGAAAGGAACTGTCATTTTCATCCTAAAAAGAAGTAGGAAGTACAGGCACACAATTCTTAGGAGGTTCCTGCCTCAAGTTTGCAAGAAGTGTTTGGCTGACCATATCACAACATTGAGAATGACTGAATTTAATTGTAAGGAAACTTTGGCTTTTTCCTTCCCCCTTTAGCCCTGCCTTCCCAGTAGCCATGAATCTACCATTATCATGACTTGCACGTAGGCCTGAAGATGAATTAAAAAGCATAGCATGATTCCCAAGCACATCCATTCCACAAAAACACATATTTCAGATTTAGGATTCTGCCTGGGAGATAAATAGGTATCTATCAATGGCTGTGAATTTGAGCAAGAGTAGCTGACTAAAGACTCAGGTGAAGAAGTGCAGAGAAATATCTTGTGGATCACAGTGATTAATTTCTCTGTGTTTATAGACTACCAATACATTAAAATTACTTGCTTCCCTGTATGTGCAAGTAAAGACTGCTCACTGTTCACCTTTGTGAGAAAGGGCTCAAATAAAATTTAAAAAAAAAAAAAAAAGAAAGAGGACAGACTAGCACTAATTCAGAAATACTG
The DNA here is from genome assembly GCA_013398075.1 of Notiomystis cincta. Classification (NCBI taxonomy): domain Eukaryota; kingdom Metazoa; phylum Chordata; class Aves; order Passeriformes; family Notiomystidae; genus Notiomystis; species Notiomystis cincta. The sequence continues at coordinate 19,287 of VZRX01014829.1, forward strand.
GACAAGTAAATGGCCTCCTTTTCTTCCAAGTAATACCTCCATGCGAGGATATATGTTGGTGCAGTTTGGCCTTTGCAAGTGCTATATTTTTCTTTACATGCAATTATCCTCTTCCATACACACTTCAGTGAGTTATGGCAAGCATAAAGCCTGCAGGTTGCATGACACTCCACACTCCTACTGCTCTGAGACTGCAACAAACCTACGGGGCCACTTTTTAAATCTTGTAAACTACTCAAAGTCTACTTATATCTATTTCTTTACTATGCACCAAAGATGCCTTATATGACAAATAAAATATCCAGGTTTTTCTCATTCTACCAGCCAAAGTCACATGAAATTCAACAAGTTCAAATGAGAAATCAACTGCTTTTTTTAGCAGTCTGAAGCAGTTATGACTTGGATAAATTTACAAGAAATCTTGTCCTCTCTCCTTCTGTAAAACCATTCAGCCAGAAATGAACTATTTACAAGTGAGATGGGTCAAACTCTATGTCTTCTCCAATAAAAAGATATTGCTCTAAATCATCTTGTGGTTCTAAGGAAAACGTAAAATATATTTAAAAATACAAATTTATAAAATTCCTGTTATTGATGGACAAGTAGTAAACATGCCATTTATATTACCTTAGGCTAAATTTTATATTATTCAACGTGATGAAAAGCAAAATAAACTTCAGGTTGATTTCCTACATGGTTCATGACTGTTTGCTTGGTAGATACCTTAGAGGTGATGGCCACAAGAGATGTATGAATCTTTAATTTGTCCCTCAGTGGCTGGATTTTCTGTGGAGGAGATCCAGAGAAAATCCCCCAACTAATTAAGCAGCCAGCCAACATCATTAAGCTTTGTCTGGTGGGGCACAGAGAAGAACAGCCTGATCTGAGCACTGCACAGGAGCGAGGAGAGAGAACAGCTCTGCCTCAAACCCTTCCCTGCTCAGCAGTGTCCGACAGGCTCTGGGGCTGGCTGCTCACATTAAATGGGTGATTTGGATGTGCTTTAGAGGATTACTCATCTCAGAGAAATACTCTGGAGGGATAAGATTCTCACAGAGTGCCGTGCTGTGTTCTGCCAGGGCTGAGTCTGGTCCATACTACATTCTGAGGGAAGACAAGGGGCTGAAAAAAACCAAGATGGAATTGTCTTATGGTGATTCCTGTAAGTCACAATAGGAGTGGCAGGGGTAAATTTTCTTTCCTCCTAACCTGTTCTCATGCAGATTTATCAATTCATTCTCCACAGCCAATGCATTTTAATTAAAGTTATGTGGGGAAAAAAAACACAAACACACTGGAAATAGAGAAAGAAAGCAAGATATTTTTTTCCTCTGGTGTGAGAAAAGGGCAAAATTTACCTACACAGAGGTCCTTGTAGTTGCATAGAAACACGAGTGTGAAAAATGACAAGGGAAAGTCATTGTGTGGTGGAATGGGCCAGTAATATTCATTGTTGGTTTAGGGGCTGGTTTCAATTTGTATAAAACTCCCTTTAATAAGACTGCCTTATTAAGATAATCTGGTAAAAGTCAAAAATTTTAATTAATGGAAATAATTTGATTACATTTTTTTAGCTCTTTCCATTAACAATATTGACTTTTAATGACTTTGTTAATTAGACATTAATGAAAACATAAAACAATTAGCAATACAGTGACCAGTTTAAGGTCAGGAGGCTTATGGACCTGACAGCCAAGAGTAAAACCAGTTCCCAGAGGTACCTTCTCAGGCTGGGTTGAGGCAACACACTTTGTTACATCTGTGGAAAGGAAATTTTAAAAATGCTCTTACAGGTTGCATTCCCATCTTCATCTAAACCTGAATATTCAAATAGCATCTCTCTTTAGTGTTGGATTAGCTACTGCAGACACAGGCTTGTGACATAGCCACCCCACCACCATCCTCCCCCCCCCCAATGTGTTTTTTTTAATTGAATTTTGATGAAAACTGAAAATCATAACTGGTTTCTTAACTGTTCACTGTCAGCATGAGATACTTTTCCAATTTCAGCAGAAGGCACTGTCCTTTCCCTCAGCAATATTGCCAGTGGTAGAACTTCCCTCAGAAAAACTCTTGGAAGTTCATACAACAGTGTGAGAACTGTTTTAGATACAGAGCAGCAACCCACTTGCTCACTTTTCTAGCTGGCCTCTTTCAGGTTCTTCATATATCTTGCCCAATGCAATACTGAAAATAAATTAAATTTTCCTGCTGTTGCTGCAGCTGCAGTTTCTTCCAAGGAATCTTGTCTTCAGCACCCAACCAACAAATCCAGTTTAGCAAAGTCTATTAAAAAAAACTTTCAGCCTCTCTAGATAGGCACAAACTACATTAGAAACACAGATTTTAGGACACAGGGCACTGTGACATTTGCTTCACCAATATGTTTAGTGCTTTTCCTTTTAATATTAGCATATAGATATTTGAAGTTCACTTATGCATAGGCATAAATCTGAAGTAGCAGGCAGTTATTCCTTCCCTTAATGTGCAAATGTAGCCTAACAGACTTCTCTTTAATTACTGATTTTTTCAAGTCAAGAAGTGCCTAAAGAACTGTATCTGAATTTGGCCTGCAGGAATTCTGGTAGGTGTCTCACAGTTTAATCTTTTTTGGACATAACTACTCCTAAATGCATTAACAATTTCTTTATTCCATACACGTTCTGTCAAATCTCACTTTTAAAGTTATGAGAATGATGTGCTTCATACCACAAAGCCAAACTCTTCTGAGTTAGGTTGTGAAATTGTCCAGAATATTGTTTTTGAGCTTGATCAAGTAGTTTCTCATTGTTTTCATCAACTCACTTCTGCAATCTTTTTTGTTTGGCATCATAAGGCATTTTTATAGCTTTCAGGACTGGTTTTTTCCTTCTTTTTCACTCTTTCTCCTATTTTTAAAAAATATATGGGTTTGAAGTTTTGATCACAACCGAGGTCTGAGTCACCAATGCCATATGAGACCAATCTTTTCCAAATTATTAAGTCATGTTTTGCTTTTCTTTTTCCATATAGCATAACACAGAATGTCACTCAGAGGAATGTGCTATGTTCTCCTGTAGACCAAGACATTCTACCTACTACTTTTTAATACCTGGGCAAGAAGATGATTGTTCCTATGAATATCCAGGCTGATAAGATTTCACAGTGAAGGGAGAAGAATCTGTTCTTTAATTTATGTTCACATAGTTTGAGTAAAAGTACCATAAATGGAATACATCTGATTGATAAGGATATTACTAAATTTTTTTTAATAAAAGATCATGAGGGAAAGAGAAGGAAAAACTTAATCTGCCATCCATAACTTTATTAAGTCTTAAGTGCTCCAGAAAAACAAGACATGTTGTACTGTTCTTTTCTGCCTCCTGATTTGTTAACTTGAGTTAATTTTATTTGCTCTTGAGTAGATTTTCCACAGCTGCCTCTTTTTACACTTGATCTTCCTGCTTGATAGAGTCCCCTCACAGGCAGTCCCAGCACACATGCTGCTCAGCTGCTCTGTGTGTCCTTCAGTCCTCTTTAATTGGTGCACAGTTTGCACTCTTTGCAGGGATTCCACAAGGACAAAATTTGTGCAGGCAAAGTGCCAGAGCAATCTTCACTGGAAAGCCAGATGTTCCATTTCATCAGCTGGATGACTGGCATGGTCCTACCAAGGGAGAGCAGGAGAGATCTGTGCCTCTTCCTTAAATCAGAGTTAGTTCACTGCTAAGTTAACTGCCTCAGAGTTTTGAAGTGAATTGTTCTTTTCACCATTCACTTGGAAATAATAGGAAAGCAAAACAAGCAAAGCACATCAAAATAATTGCAGCACTGGGTAAAAAAAAAAAAAGAACTCCACTGGGGCTTTGAACACCCTATAAATTGCTTCTCAGTTAAGATATTCTTGAAAGACACATGTAGAAAAATGCTGTCATCTGAATTTAAACAAAAAGTATGATGATTGTGCTTGTTAATTGTGTTTGTTTTCTTATGACTAATTTATTAAGGACAATTGAGAAAGCTAAAGCATTTGAACTGATTTTCCATTTGTTTGGCTATTAAAGTTCCTCTGTGAAATGTATGTTTACTTAAAGTATCTCCAGCTACCCATTTACAATGCGTTTGTTAAATTAGTTAAGAGACTTTAATTGGGCATTGGGGATTTGTTGTGCTATTCCCAAATCCATCTACTAAAAATACATGAGAACAGTGAGCAATTTATTTATAACCTTGTTATATTAGGCCATTACCAACATCAGATTTTTTCTTGACATATTTTTAATTTGCATTGACAGAATTCAAGTCATGTTTGCTTTTCTTTCTGTTTTTAATAGAGCAGCTTTAGAACTGCTTTTAGTTAAGTACTGTGGAACCACACATTTTATTTGAAACATTGTTCATAGTCATGGATCCCCCAAAAAAGGCAATATTAAATCAGCATAAGAGAATGCTGTCTTTCTTTTGCATCCCATTAAGGTCAATAGTTTGAGCAGTTAACTATATCTGAGGTTAAAGATGCTCTGTACTTCATTGGCATTGTCAGCAAATAGCCACTTCCTTATTTTGCTCCCACTCTGGACATTTCACACCAATTAAAGCACAGCACAGAGAGAAAACCCCTATCAAAGGCTTTGGTTCCAGTGCCCCACTGAGATGAGGGTGTCTGCACTCCTCCTCAGACAGGCCATTCACGGCCAAAATCGAGTTTTTTCTGAAGCTGTCTGGCTGTTAGAACAGTGTCCAGGCAGATCTTTGTGCTCCCCCAGAGGCTGGGGAGACTCAGTGGCCTGCCAAGGCTAAGGAAAGCGGTTCATTCTGGGGAAACAGCATGTCATTAAACGTTTCAACTTCCCAGAACTAATTTTTTCTGTCTTGTTAAATGCAGTTGCTTTAACACAATTTTCACTCCAGCTGACACTGATCTGTTGTGATGGGATGAGTGAGTAAGTTAACAGCTGTAAATGTTAACAAGTAATTTACTTAAGCTGCTGTAGAAATCTGCTTTTATGGTAGGGGAAATCAACACCCTACTCTCTGTGCCAAATATTTTTACTGAACATAATGTTGTTTGAAGCTTGAGTTGTTTTCCATAGCCCAAAGAACAGTGTTCTGTTATTATTTTAAAAAACTGCAGCTATTTTTCAAAGGACTGTGTAGCCCTGGTACAACAGGCTAGTCCTGAACTGGTGTGAATTAGCATAAATGTCCATTTCAGTGGAACTATTCCACCTTACACTGCCTGACTTCCCCGACAAATACATATTGTTTGGTGAGAAAGAAAACCCTAAGAAAAACCAAATACTTCAGTGGGGGACATAAAAGAGAGGAAGTATGATCATCATAGACATACTTCTGTCATCCTCAAAAATGCATGCAAGGTAATTTTTTTTCTCTTTTCCTGCAAATTAATCTAATCTGCAGAAATTTTTATGTCAGAAAACTCCTCGAGATGGTGTATCACTTCATCTAAGTTAAATTTGGGGGTTAGTTTACATTTCTAGCTACCTTAACATCAGAAATTTCTCTTTAAACCTGGCCAGCTTTGGCTCTACTCTTTGATTAGGGGTATCCTTGCTTTTTTGTGGAATGCTAAACCTTATCCCTTATTCTGAGAGTCTAAAATTAATGACAGTTTGTGTGCAGGACTTCTTGTAAGACCACAAATTCTTTCTTTTGAACTAGGACCTGGTTTGGTTTTTAAAACACATTCAGAATAGTTTTACTTATGTTAAAACTTTTAAATTTTTAAGAGTGCTCCAAGCACATGGAAATAAAAGTGAAAAAAGCTTAATGAGTTCTTTTGGGGTTTATGACTGCAATCAAAAGCTTAGAAAGAATAGAGGTAATAAGCCAATTGATAGTACTGTACATCCTGTCATAAGCAGCACAGGGGAGGGTATTTGCCTGACTTTGATGGACTTTACTGCTAAATCTTATGTTCAAGATCTAGAAATTAAAATTAATACACTTATATGATTTTTGTAAAAGACCATATATATTCAAAAATGTATAAGAGTAGCAGGAAAATGTGGAGATGGTTTTAAATAATGAAAATGTTGTTTAAATCGCTGAGATGATTTTTATGTTGTTTACTTACATGTTATTTCACATAGCTTAAAGCAAATGTAGTTTTAAATCTCGAGAAAGATAAACACTGGTTAGAAATTTGGGGGGAAAAAAAAAAGGCAAGTAAAAATGACAAACATTTCACAGAGCTTATCAGGAAGTGTCAAGAGCAGCCTTCTTGGTGAACAAGGAGTTTAGCAGCCAGCAGCTAATATTCTCACAATGCCATCTTGACAAATTTAGCACTCCAAATCCTGAGAGCCCAGATTTATACCCATCTGGCAATCCTGAGAGACAAACACTCATCCATCAGATGTGCTGCAGAGCTAACATTCCCATGCAGAGAGCAGCAGCCATCCTGTTTTGATCTCGAGCTATCTCCGAGCGTCGCGCATTTCCTGATTTCCTTGTCCTGAGCATTGTGCTCTGCCTCAACAGGGGAGACACATCCAGCCATTTGAAGCTGCTGGAGAGCACTCACAGAAAGCCCATAGGCAATGTGAGGAAGAAAGCTCATGCCAATAGTATGGAAAGATATCTTCAAAGGGCACAAAAATGCAGGGTTTTTGTGGCACGAGTGAACAAATGTAGCTTTACAGCAAAGAACAAGCAGAGATGACAGACACCTGTAGGCTGGCTGACACTGAATTTCAAGTGATGAAGCTAGGGTTACATTTGAGTTCCAGGGAGTTTCTTGCACAGGAAATATATTTGCAGGGATGGAGGAAAATGTCTCTTTTCTAATGCAATCAGTGTTCCAGTCTTTCCCAGGTGCATAATTTCATTTTTATACTAAATGCAATGGCAGAAGACCAAAAAATTGATAAGACCTGGTCTGCTCATTTTCTTCCTGTAGTAGGAAAGCAGGGCAGCAGAACAACACTCCTTGGAACAAGTGACTTCTTGACCAAAACTAATCTTAGTAGAAGTTCACAGTGCACCAGAATTCCCACTTTATTTATCAAGAAATAGGAGTCATGCCTTCCACATAGATTTGGGGGTTTACTGATTAGATCCCTGACTGGAGGGTGTCTTTCTTAAACTCTTCCAAAGTGTCTAAAATGAATGGTCTATTTTCATGTAAGAATTATACCTTAGAGATTTCTCGTGTTGTTCACAGGGGATCTGTGCCATTTAAAAGCCATTTTTATCATAACAAGAAAGCCCTGCAGTGAAAAAAATGTATCATCTGCCATGGAATTAATTTGCTCAAATGAAAATGCTGTTTTTTCAGTGTAATTAGAACTCAAGCTCATCTCAGGCTTTCAGGAAGTTTTCCTGACAAGGAAATAGAACTACAAAAATCTCATCCACCAGACTGCACAGAGCCATGAGAATAAATGAAGTCAGGTTACCTCCTGCAGAGGTTGGTCTAAACTTTTGGCCCTGCAATGGCAGGGATAAGGAAGGAAACAAGAAAAGAAAAAAAAAAA
>VZRX01014829.1:26875-54426 GCA_013398075.1 Notiomystis cincta
CCCTGCTAAAAAAAAAAAAAAAAAAAAAAAAAAAAAAAGAGAGGTAATACTGTACAGATGTCTAACTTAACAAAAATGCTCTGTGTATTATCAAGAAAAGAAGTGAACAAAACAGCCAATAATTATTACCCAGAAAGAATATTTTAAAAAAATAATAACAGCAACAAGAATGTTATAGTCTTATTTTTGATTTTGGCAGCCTTCAAAATATAAATTGCCTTGTTTCAAGGGGCATCCTTTTCCAATATTCAACAGCACCCTAGAACAGGCCTTGTGTAATACTGCCATGCTAGGAAGTGGAAATGTTTGTTCATTTGACTTCTCTTGTGCACACATCCCTGCATTTAGAGGAGCACTTCAGTCACACTTAAGAATCTGTAGTTAAAGGCTTCAAGCCACACTTATCGAAGCATGAGTAGCTTGATTTTCAGAGGAACTCAGCAGATAACCTCCTCCCTATTTCAACACTAACTAAATAGCAGTAGCATATTTAAGTTTCTTGCTTTACAGGCAGGACTTCAGTCATTAACTTTCCCCCTCAGATGTACCAACATATACCATGCATGTACAATATATATGCCTACATGTCTCTCTATCAATCTCTATTGCACACACACTTTTAAATAATGAGGTCTAATGAGCCCTTCTAGATACATGATTGAAAATTCAGAACACCAAATTCTCATGTTAATGACACCTCTAAAGGGAAGAGCAGGAATCTGAAAATAAACCTAGACCAAATACTCAACCTAAAAACCCCCTGGTGTGGCACAGCAGCCTAGAAGAGTATAATAATGAGCTCAAATACAAATTGCAATATGAAAAGTGAAAATTCAATATGCAATAGGAATAATACAAAATTACATTAGTAAAGCAATATCTTCTATTAGTAGAATATCCTATAGTATATGAATCCACCTATACTGTGCAACATACCCAGGCTCTGTTATATTTCCCAAACTTATCTTATGGTAAAGTAGCTATTTTCATATGAACCAGAACACTTCAGAGGCAGTAAAAAGTGTTAGCAGAATTAGCAGAATGCCTAACCTCCACCTGCATTCCTTTTCTTCAGAGTTGGCTGCAGAGTGACTGCACAGACACCCTCCACACAGAGCTCAGGGGGCCCAGACCTCCCTTGAGCAGCACCACATTTGAGTAGTTGTTTAAATACCAATACAGGGCAGAAGCAGCACAAGGAACTTCTGAGGGCTTGACCAGCATCTTATTGCAGCTGAGAGCAATGCTTTCCTGGGAAAGGCTACAAGGCTGCACAAAGTTAATCCTTGTGGTATGCAGAATTACTCTTTTTGAAGAGAAAGTGTGTTGTTCTTTTATTTGCTCTGCCGTCCTCCAAAACCTCCTAAAACCATGTTGTAAGGAAAAAATGTAATAATTCCATTTTCTTCTGATATATCAGGATGTAAAACTAAAGGTTCAGCATGTCTTGTTTGCTTCCAAAATGAAGGCCAAAGAACATTGCAGCAGCACACCTTAAATCAGCAACGACACTTGACAGGATGGGTTGTCCTTGGTCTTTATGGATACCAGGGATGCCAAGACTCCTCCTCCTTCTGTCTAGAGACATTCCATGCAGCACAGTGCTGGCAGGCTTTGGCTGCACTATTTGCTCTCATTTGTATTTCTGTATTGGATTCAGCACAGTAGGGAACAGTCCTGAGCAATTTATTTTCTCCAGCCATGCTGTTCATCTCCTCTCATCCCCGGGGACCGAAAGAAAATCTTTGACAGGTACACACCTCCCTGTGTATAAAAAAAAAAAAAAAAAACGAATGTCAGCCAGAAATCAGTAGTTGACCAACTGCAGTAAACACAGTGAAGTAAGAGAAGCAGCAAAAGAAGGATATTTGAGGTAAATTTGCATCCAGGGACAGTAGATGAGACAAGTGGCTGCCTACCAGGACACCTGAGCATGCAATGGGGATGGGGAGGTTGCCACACTGGTATCTATATCTTAGCCCAGAAGCCCTCAGCTGAAAGGTGGGATTTCCTGCCAAGATGACCAAAGCTGTGCACAGAACTTTAATTGGCATTAGCTGGAGTAATTTATTCCAGTCAAATAAAAATGTCACTGATGAAAGCTGCTATTGCTGATGTGCTGATTGTTGGGAGTGCTGATACATGCCAACAGCAGCTTTAATGAAGTCATTTGGTTGCTTCTCAAAGAAGTGTTGCTCAAAATGATGCATCATTAGAAGCTACCAAACACCATGAATAAGAATCCTTTCTGGCATAAAAATATTCACCCTCAGCAGACAACCAAGATGTTTAAGTTCCAAATATTTACTTTGGCCAAATGATTACATTCAAACAGCAACACAGAAAACATCTTAATCTTCATTCAAATCCTTGCAGATATTCCACAATGTTGTGCTCCAGCACTAAATTCCACATGGACATGAAAATAAAAAATATATAGGTGGGCATAAGACTGTGGATTGTGTCTCCCCTATATATTATATTCACAATCTTTTTAATAACAAGGGCTTTTAGGGAAAAGGGAAAAAAAGGGAAAAAAAAAACTATTATATTAGGCTATCTAGTTCAGTACAGGAATAGCTAACAAATACGGGAAATTTCCTACATAAGAATTTATTATAAGGAATTGAACAGTAAATCTGGAGGCCATGAACTTGTGAGTATTCCAGTAATTTCAAGTTTTTCATTTGAGAAACAACACTGCCTTCATTATTTTCTACTTCAGTGATTCTGAGCAGGAAGAATTTAGGTCAGCAGTGAGTCTGAGTTACTGCTGATAATTCAACAAATAAAATTCTGCCCTATACTTCATTCTGTATGAAAATAAGTGAGCATAGGGAAAGGAAATTATCTATCTTTTAAGACAGGTAAGAGACAAGAATCTGTTAGCCATTGCATTTGTATTTTGAAATTACTTTTGAAGGCACAGTAATGGACTTTCCACACTGAGCTTGAGACATGTAAGACAGCCTCAGAGATCTGGCCATATTTGCCTCTGTTTGTCCATGGCATGTGAACCTCATATTCACATAAAATAACAGGTATATTTGGGAGATCTGGTATAAGACTTAAGTAAATGGTGATAAGAAATTACTTTAACTCTGCTAAAAATGGCAGTGACTTAGAAGCACAAGAGAAAGAATTTATTTTCCTGTGGTGGTGGTAAGAAAAGTTGAGTAAACTAAACAAATAGTTTAACTATTTGTTGCTTTTCTCCCATAATTTCAGTACATTTATATATGCAGCTGGTTTTGCAATACATTAAAAATTAAATGTCTAAAAAACATTCTTGAATTTAAATTATACTGCTGGAATTTTGCAGTCTCAGAACAACAGTAGGTGGAGGTAAAAGTCTCCCCTCAGTCCTCTAGTCTGAGAAAATAGTTTGTCGTCCTCCAGGAAAGACCAATATATGTGAATTAACAAGTGTTTAAAAACATTACTTTAGTCCATCCTTAGTTCTGATGGCTCCTGCCAGCTTTTCAGTTGTGCACATCCCAGTAAAACCACCAGGATTTAGGCACACTCTTCTGCTCTGCACGTCATTCAGCATAGGTGAGCACAAAAGCTAAGAACCCAACCATATAGACCCTGATGGTAAATTGCATTGTAAGTTTTATTGGCATTTATACTTCCAGTTCTTTCTTTTACTGTCTCTTACAACATTTTTTCTCTTATATATAAAACATAACACAGATTTTTTTTTTCACTGAGCTTACCTAAGTGCTCTTTCTTGACTGTAAAGGAGAAAAACAAAAAACTGTAAGGAAAAGCCATTACTTTTCAAGTACTTCTTCCTTAAAAACATCCAAGATGTTCAATATGTTAATTAAATTTTAATTAGTCATTTCCTTTGTGCTAAGACAATGCCTATTTTATTGCTAGAACAAGCAACTTAGGACAGCATGACACTGTCTTTAGAATACATGCTACCAGTTCTTCTTTACAGGAGAAAATAAGCCACTCTCACATTAGGAGGGGAAAGTTATGCTCAAGTGTTTAGAACTGCAGCATGTACCTTGAACTGGCACAGAGCAAATAAAGGCTTTGATGTTTTTTAATGTGTGCTCCTGCTCCTGGGTGTTCTGTGTTGCCAGACAAAACAAACATTTAGGAGAATCTCTGCTCTTTAGTCCAGGTAAAATCCCAGCCCCATGGAATCAGCAGGTTGAATGGAGTTTGCTGCAATCAGGATTCCACTCAAGTCATTTGTCCAACCTTTCTTCTTAACTCTCCATCTTTACAGTCTTTCCAAATCAGAAGAGACCTCAACAGGAACTGAGTTCTGGCTTTCACAGTCACAAAGCCTGAAAATATCCAGAGGTAAGCCTCACCCCCTTCCCTAAGCCTATCAGGCCCAACCATAAAAGACATCTCTCTGTCTGTCCTTCAGTCTCTCGTGTGCATTGGGGCTCACACTTCACCTTTTAGAACACATTCCTCACCCAGTTTAGGTGTGCATCAGTCCTTGTGCTAAGAGTCCCCTGAAACAGTTCCCCTCTACAACTTCCAGATGCCACACAGCTGTCACTGGGATTTTAGCAGGCTGTTTCAGGCATTTCCCATGCAGACACATGCTGGCTCAGCCAAGGCAATCCTGAGGCCTGAGATGCTGGAAGACAAGCTCTGGGAACTTGAATTCAGCCCTGCACTAACCAGGCTGAGTAGGACAGAGCCACAGCAGGCAGCACCTGCCATAAGGAGTCATTCCCTTTCCCTCTGGCTGTATTTCTGACCTGCTGTTCTTTCCACTACATCTGGAAAGAACATGGCTATGCAGAGCTGTCCCAAACTTGTATGAACTTAGCATTCTTCAACCCTACCTGCATCTTGTCCCATTTTCTAGTCATCTCCCTGCTCACATTTTAAAGATTCGCTTTAAAATGTGTCTGAATTTTCCATTGTGCTAAATTTATATTGAAATGCCTGCTGCTTGCAAAATCACTTTTCAGACATGATAATGTCAGTGTCCATATTTGCAGGGAATGAGGGGTTTTCTAAGCCCAGCTAAAGGCTGAGGTAAAGCCTCCATTCAGCACAGACATCATTCCTACTTCACTTATGATCTCTGCCCATCTTCACAGCAGAAAGATGTCTATCCTTTCAGTTTTCTTTTAGGTGAAGCCACATTTCCAGTCATATGCTGTTAACACTTGAGGGGCTTAATTGTATTTGATTTCAAATTAGTTTTTTTGAAAGGTTTACTTTTGAATTTCCATTCACCAGAAGCAGAAGATCACATAATTCTTCATTTGCAGTGTATAGGAAGCAAAGTTCCTGTCTCAATCCTTGCCTCCTTATCATATTAAATAAAAATAAATTTGTGTTTTATGGTAGTACTGCAAGAAATCCAGACACCACAGGTTTCTACCACCTAAGATACAGTATTGCAATGAGATTAATTTTGCCAAAATGTGTGAAATCATTTGACTCTAGAAATAAGAGGGTACAAGTTTTCAAAATTGGAATAATTGAACATATTTTATTAGAATGTCTTAAAGAAACACGGTCAAGTGAAAAGGGACATTTCTAGTTTTGCAAAGTGAAATAATTACTCGAACCACTGGAAAAAAAATTATTTTTGTGTCTTTTGTTACAGAAGTGCAGTAAAAGTTAAAAGATAGAAAGGGCCTATTATTTCATCCAGTACATAGCAATATTTTCACAAATGTTTTGTTGAAGAAAATTTTCATCAGCTCATGGAATACCATTTCCCATGTTTCTCATATCAACTATTTTGCAGTCTGCTAAATTTTAGTGAGAGGAATTTTTATTTTCCCAAATCTATCCTCTTCTATCCAAAAAGTCAATCTGTCTCTTACAGACATCAGGATCCCTCTCTCCCCTGTGGTTATAAAACCCATGACATTTCTCGGACGCACAGAACCAGGCAGAAGGTGTTTAGGTCCAGACAGAGACACATCTGATGGAAACATGCCTGGAATTAGCAGCTTCAAATGGTGCTTCGAGGTCCCTGTCTGAAAAGTTTGACTGAAGCACAAAGTGCCATTACAGTATTTATTATTTTTCTACAAACACAATTCAAAGCAACAGTCCAAGAACAGGCACAACAAATTATCTGAAGAGAAAGCAGAGGAGGAACAGGGACTCTTCTTGCTAAAATACTGTTATGCTTTCTGGCTCACACTGCACACCTGATCAAATATTGTCAAATCTGTTCTCTCACTCCTTTATCATCAATTTGAGAAAGGAGTAAATGGATGAAAAAGTTCTAACCCAATCACTAAGCCTCTGATCTATGGGCAGGTGTCGAATATTTTTTTTCTGATCATTTCTGAGATCATCTGCATTTCCCTTCTTTCTGGCACCTTTAGTCACTGCTGTCTTCCATTCTAAACATCACTGAGGAAGTTCCTTTAAAATAGGGTAGAAACAGCAGCAAGCTGGGAAAGCAGAAGCAGTCAAATCTGTTTGGAGCCACCTACAATGTAAAAACAATTATTGTTCAACTCACTACAGCAAAAAACTGATGCATGTTTATCCAGGTTCTGCCTCTCTGATGCCTTGCTCGAGTGTTGCTTTAACACATTGTCAGAGTTGGCTGATCATTTTCATCATTCACTTCAAATGTGCACTGATGTGTCATTAATTAATATTAATCACAAGTTGTCATATAAGTGAAAGACTATGGGGGACTATATATGCTTCATTAAGCTAATATAGCTTAAGAAATTAACTGGACTTCCAAATGTGTTGGCTACTGACTCCAGTAAGAGTACTTAACACTGAACTAATTTAGGGTCAGTTATACTATAAAGATGGAGCACAGTGAATTTTGCGAAATCTTTCACATTCCCAACAAAAAATTTTAATGTATCTGTTAGTGCTGAATCTTCCCATAAGTGTTTAAATTTCTAGTTATAGGAATATACATAGAGCTGCTCCTCCCAGGAATCCACCCTAAATGTGTTAAACTAGAAGGGTGCTGCCTCTCAATTGCAGGAACAGAGAGATTATAATCCTAAAATACACAGCTTTGGTATCTTTCATTTAATTGCAAGCCTTGCTTTCTGTTGCCAGAGTAGAGTAGAGAGTTAAATGTGAACAGAGACATACGGTTTGAATCTGCATATTCGAGTTTGCAAAGGAGAACAGCACACAGGTAAAAAGTTAGATTTCATATGTGAGTTCCTATGTATTTTTTTGCTTGGAAATTTAATTTTGTCAGGGACCTCAGCACAGGGAGATGGCAATATTGGAATCAGTTCTGGAAGGGGGGCCCTAAAATATCAAGTCAGTCTCAGCTGTTATAATTAACCGTGATCATAAACCAATCAAGCTTAATACCTTAGGCTTATTACAAAGCTTTAGTAGAAAGCTGTTCTCACAACTGATCTCTCTGTAGATTAGAATCATTCTTTTAATATATTCCTAAATGTATTCATGGCCATTTGCTCCTGCCTAGCCAGTCTTTGGCTAATGCATCAGTTCTGTTTCCCTGGTGTTTATCTGCTGATGTAGTTAGATACAATTCTCCAGCCAGTTCTCACCTGACTGTTTTTTAAAAATGTGTGTATTTCAGGCCTCCTTATCCTGGTCATAGGAAAGTATAACAATTAAAAATAGGTGGAATAAAAGGAGAATTTCAATAGGTTTGCTTTTTCTTTTAATTGAAACAGCTCAGGTATCAACTAATGCTAAACTTCCTGTTTGCTCAGACTAGATCAGCCCTTCCTAAGCAAACCATGTTTTCCCTTGTGTTGATCTTTTCAGACTAAAGGACTAACTGAACAGCTGATACAGCCACTTCATGGTCTTTGGGTGTACAGGCAGAGCAAAATCAAAGATATAGGAAGGAACTGATCATACTGATTGAGAAGTCACACTTCTATCCAAACGGGATATCCTGTGAAACTCTAAATTTTGTAACTCAAACCAGAGCCTTGGATTATCACCACAGCCAATAAATAATTATAACACAATACATAGTTACACTGGATTTTTTCCTTCTACACTGGACAATTAGGAGCACTAAAATCATAGCACCATACCACTTCTGAGGGAAGTGGCTGAACTAAAAGCTCCTAAAAATTGTGCTGCTAATGGCATCAGAACCACCTAGGTCAAGTGATGCTACCAAGGCATCATTTTTCCAGGAACTGATGAGATTTGCTGGCTGGATAAATCAAACCATGTTCCACAATGGCAGATGGGAAGGAAAATACTGTTGCTTAGGCCTCAGAAACTTTCTTTAGCCAGCTCTATCTTTTGCCAAAGTCTGGCAAGTTCAGCTGGATGGCAGCTGCAGGCTGACTGCCCAGGTCCTGTTTAGCAAGGCAACAGAAGCCTTTTTCATGATTTAATCAGCACTTGACTGTCACTCGGCCTCAGAATGCAGAGTATTCACAAGAGCTCAGTCCTGCTGTGTTAATCAGAGACTCTCATTGTTGAATTAACATGCATTGTCTGAGTAAATACTTTCTCCCAGTGACTGTGACTTTTCCAGGGTAAGCAGTTCAGTAAACTGTAGCAGAAGTGCTGCAGATATCTATAAGATAATAAATGCAAAATTGTGTGATAATAGAGATGAAATAAACAGTCACTACAGTTGATCTCCCAAAAGGATGCAGCGCCACAGACACTTTCAGCAGGAACATCAAAAGTCAGTCAGCCAAGCTGAAAATTAACTACAGGCAAGTACTGACTTCAGTGTCATGGAAAACAGAGACAGCAAGCTACAGTGATGCTTTAAAACACAGGATTAAAATGCCATTGAAAGCTATGAATTGCTCTGGTTCTTTCCATAAATTGAGAGACTAATCAAATGATGCCACCTAATTAAATATTTGGAATATAGGAATGTACTTGATCTCTTTTCCTTTTCTGTTGTTCCTCACATTTCTAGGAGTAAAGATACTTTTGGGAGGAAGGAGGAGAAGAATTTTGCCACAAACATAATCAGGATCCTTCAGGCACATATTAACTCTCTTCACATTTTCTCGAGATGTGGCCAACAAAGAGGGCAGTAAATGGCATTTTAGTTTTGCTAACTTCATCAGCTTTAAGGTAGAGATTTTAGCTCTGATCTAATGACACTTAGGAAGATAAGGATTGACCTTTATGGGACTTCTATCATTCCAGAGAAAATTGCTTGGTGCAAGAAGAACCTCATGGAGCTCAAATGCCAAGTGAACATATGAAATACCAGGTTTTAAAGTGGAGTTTACACAGCTGTAATGATGGTTTGACTTCAGCCACAGCTCTGAATAACAGGAAAACAGAACTTTGCATGGAAACTGCTTTTTCTGGCCTTTAGCAGAATACACCAGTAAAGCACTTTGCCTTAACTTTGGCTCTCCCTCCTGTTCATTCTCCTTTCTATTTTTTTTCTCTTCTCTCATTCTTCCTATGATCTGTATTTTTAAAATGATAATTATTTAAATTGCTTTGAATTTTTAAAACCATTAAAGTGAAATTTAATATCTGAGTCAGGTACAGTTATAAGGATCTCCAACATCAAGCCAAGCTGGTTATCTTGGAATTTGATTCATGATGTTAAACACTTGCATCAAAATCAGGGTTTATTTGGTTTTTTGTCACTGATTATAGATGCAGATCAAGCAATTAAGTTTTGTAACAAATACAAAACACTGCAGATTATATATACTAAGAGCACCCAAACTATCTCGAAATGATTACAAAAGTCAGAGGATACTTGTTGATAATTTACACATTGAGATTCTAAATGTAAGATCTTCATTTTGTGCCTTGAACACAATACTTTTGATATTTCTTTTTCTGTATTTTGGATGCCACTTCCTTTATTATTAGCATTGTTTTGGAGTAAAAATATATTTTAAAAGCAAAAGGAGTCTTGCTATGCTGATTAGTTTCTGAGACATCAGTGTGA
The DNA here is from genome assembly GCA_013398075.1 of Notiomystis cincta. Classification (NCBI taxonomy): domain Eukaryota; kingdom Metazoa; phylum Chordata; class Aves; order Passeriformes; family Notiomystidae; genus Notiomystis; species Notiomystis cincta. The sequence continues at coordinate 36,747 of VZRX01014829.1, forward strand.
ACTTCTGCCTGAAAAGGAGATTTAAGGTTTGGGATCCCACAGAAAGGACCATCCTCTCAGCAAGGCTTTCCCCAATAATCTATTGCACAAGGCAGAATGGTGTCTCACCCTAAATTTATGTCACAGGTTAGGTACCAATCTTGTTACTTTCTTAGCCTGACTAATATATCTTACTCCATTGAGCTTCTGTGATACTCTGAATCTCTGAAAATTAATCCCAAAAAGTGTTGCCTTCTGCATCTGTACTGGACAAGAAGACTTCGCCTGAGATCATAAACAAAATTTGCAATGTGAAATTTAAAAATATGTGAGAAGAACACAATATAAATCCATGAGGAGATGGAAAGTGTGCAAAAGGTTTTTGTCACTGCTGACAAGAAAAGAAGCAACACGTTGGACATGAATGTAAGCAGATGTGTTAAGGTAAGTACATGTTTCTGTGGAGAGCCTGGTGCTCCCATCAGGAATTACAGATTGATTCATTTCAATCCTGTTGACACAACAGAGACTAAATCCCTCATACTTTGATTTGAATTCATACATTTACCTCATATTTAATCATTTCAAAATGCTGATTCCAATATAAAACCCTGGAATTGTACTTCTACAATTCGACTGTTGCAAAACAGACAAGAAGGAGAAAAACATTCAGATTTCAGATATATTTTAATGCATTCAGGATTTTCTTAATCTGCTTTATTCCTCACCATGCCTGTTTGTTTGGCAACCATGAGAAAAGACATTGTGTAGTCAATCCTGCTTCTTTTAAATTTGCACCTATTCATATTCTGATAAACTGGACTGGTTGCCTTCACAGCAAAATATAAGACTATATAAAATAGTCTCTAATGTTTTACTTCAGAGACCTAATATGTAAATAGGGTGTGAAATAAAGCCTCTTTGATTATAAGAAATAGAGTCTTGGCTTTCTTGTATATCCTTAACTGAAATGAAGCTGAGACAATCAAAGTAAGAAGTTTCAGCTTCAGCAGGATATGTTGATGAGATCTGATTTTTTAGTGTCTTTGAACCATAACTATTTAGAATTATATCAAGTGCAATGAACATTGGGATTAACTTTTTGTCATTCATGGTGATATCTGAACTTTTATTTCAAGTGATTTTGACAATTCACAGAAATTTGAGCTTTAGCACACAGATCATCTCATTAACTTCAAGATGGCTCTTCATGTGCTTAAGCTGTCACACACTGAGTCCTTAACTAGAAAAAATAAGATAATATTTTACTTTAAGAAAGGCCAGGGAAAAAAAACCACTTCTCAAAACCTCAACTTCAAAAAGTACAAAAGATTTCTACAGCAAAATTAACAATATATGGTATAGAAATTTAATCCAAAATTTACTGATGCGATTCAGAAATATTTACTTCAATATGTTATTGAATCACGCCAATATTGCTGAGATATGTAAATAATTTCTTTACCTATTAACTGATTGTCATCACTTAATTACAGCTTTCTTAATTCCTCTGATTAATATAGTTTCTCCTGATTCATACCAGCAGATCAACATCCCATGCTATCACTGTTTTGGTCTGTGTGTTCTAGTTATGTGTAAGTACATGAAAAATCAACCATAGCTAAAAACCCATAGACATTACAAAGGTTATCACCAATTTTAGGAGCAGTAGAACCCACAGATTGCACTTTGCCTTCTCTTAAAAACAGACTGGGTTTGAGTTCTTGTGATGAAATTTTTTATCACTCTTGAATCACCTTTTCTTGCCATCCTCTGCTACAGCACCATCATCTGTGCAGCTGGTGCCATTGAATTTGAATTATTCTTCAGTCATACTACCAACTGGATGAGAAAATGAAATCAGTATTCTTCTCCTTACAGATGAAATCAATTTAGCAATTCATAACAGTTGTAGACATTCTTTTCTTTGTCCAATTCTACACTACAATCCATCAAGGTATTCAGCTTGGCATTTGAACTAGTGTAACTTAATTTGTGGGCAACAACTCCTTCTGTCATAATGAAATCTTTCAGTCTTTGGTTTCAAGTCTATTCCATAGTCTGGGCATTTTTACCCACTGCCAATGAACTTTGTTTCAGATATCTAAATAGAGAATAAAAACCATACATCCTAACAGTGTGTCACTTGTAGTTCTAATGTCTAAATGATTTCTTTTGATCATTTTTTAAGAAAGACAATCTTTAGTTAATTAGAATTCAAGTTTATTCAAAATAGTTTCATACCATTTTGTTTGTACTGAATGAAAACACCAGGGCTTTTTTTTCTGACTGAAGAGATGCCAGCAGGAGCAAACTAATGAGCCCCAAAAAGAGAACAGCTGGAGTCTGAATGTTAGCAAGCTGCTTGGTTTTGATTGACACTGTAACAGTCATGGTAGTGGAAGGTGATCAATAATACTCCCTCTGTGACAATGTAAATAGTATCATCCAAGAGTGATTGCCAAGAGACACAGCTCAATTTGGGTAAGCATCCAAGACCTCAGATCTTTCTTCTGTGTGCCTTACCCTTTGGTGTCTCCAAATTCCATTCAAAAATAGGTTGATCAGTGGCTTGTTTAGAGCATTCAGGGTTGCTCTGGTATATGGCAGGCAGGAAGCATGACAATAAATAGGAAGAGTTTTTTTTAAATTAACAGCTATTAAGCTTTTAAAAGACTCATTTTGGAAAAGAAGTTTTACTCCTGCTGTTTACTTTGACTTAGATCATTCTTCCACATCAGCTGCAATTTGTTGTGTATTTAATACACAGAGCAGCTACTGTTGGTTTTCATTCTGATATGTGTAGCAACAGACATAACACAGATTATTCAAAAATTTTACAGGACGTGTCTACACAATCTTGATTCAACTCCAACCAAGACAGATTTCCTTGAAAATAAGTAAAATGGAACCCCATCTGAATACAGAGAGCAATGGTTTGTCACTATTGCCAAAACTGGTTTTTTCCTAACCAATGCAGGTGTACTCCTGGAATGAGAGGCTTCAAAAGGAAAAGAAGGAAAAATTATGTAAGGCAACTTGAAGAAGAGATAGGAATACTTTGAAAGATGGATGCATCAAAAGGGCAGAAGTTAAGTAAGTTTATGGAGGTATGAAGGCATGAAGGCTACAGATATAGGTGATGAAGGGCTGTAAGCAATGCTTTTGTGTGTTTTTCCCGGGTAGTAGAGTGCTGTGCCCAGAGCTGAAGCAATAAGATTCAATAGTTTGGAGAAGTAGAGGGTTTTTTTCATTTTTATTGTGCTTTTGGAGTATTTAATGCCTCACTAGACCTAAAAAACCCTAGGGTCCCATGCTCATTTCAATTCAATTAAGATATACAGGCTGTGCAAAATATATATCGATAGGGAGCCACATTTTCAGAAATAACTGCTTATCTGTGCACTTTTTAGCTCATTATAACAGGCTCATAGAATCCAACTTTAAATAAAGGCTGTTGGTGGACTAAATTACAACACAGTATCAAGAGACTTCATGAACTAGATATATTCCAGTTTATTAGACTTTCATTATATATACTGTGAGTCAGCAAAATATTCAGGCCCTGCCTGGTCCTGGTACTTACCCTAAATCTTGAAGGCAAATATTTTTTGCCAAGGGCATCCTGTAAATTGAACTGTAGGTTTTGGCCCTCTCCCTGTTAAAACAGACTTGACAGAGTGTCTGTCTCACAGACATTTTGAATCTCCTTCCAGAAAGCTGCCAAGCACCCAGGGAGACATCAGCATATTCACCTCCGTGCTGTAGACATCACCCTTCCATGACAGTACCTTTCCACACAAACACACCAACTCCCTAGGGCTTTATTTTCAAGATGAAAAAGTGTATTTTTTATAATTCTGAATAAGTCAGCAAGTTATTTCTCCTGTTAAATTACTAACTCTGGTTAGAGGTGAAGAAGGGGAGTTTGTCCCTAGGACCTCCCACAGCAAGAGCAACGATGCTCTGCCTCTTTCCCACATATGGCCTTGCTGTCTAAAGGTCCATTATTCAACATGCAGTGGCTGGTTTATGTTATAAACATGCTGGTGTATGACAAAAGGTGAAAAAATGCTCCAGCTCTGATGATGCTTGTGGGAACTCAGTACTTTTTTAGGTTTTTGCCTCTGTCAGACGCTTGAAATTAGTCCAGATTTGCAAGGTGCAGGGAGGCCTGCCAGGGAATGACAGCACATCTCCTCAGGCAAGCACAAGTAGTGTCTGATGTGGGTTTTAGTCCTTTTCTCCAACTGTATCTTCTCCAGCCATGAGAAGGCCAGTTATAAACACTACAAACAACCCTCAGCATGTGCAGGTCAGGAAGCTCAGGTGCCCTTCTGCCAAAAGGGAGTAAACTCCTTCTAGCCTGCAGAGAGAGACCCTGTCACCACTCGCTGTAACGGGACAGATGAAAGAATCCCAGCCTGTGGAAACGCCTTTGATCATTACATTAATTTGCTCCTCCTGGGCCCATATAATTTAGGTCAGGAAGGTGCCTCTGGCTGCACCTGGGATGGCAATCCCTGAGGCTCCCAGCCCAGCTGAGGCTCCCAGCCCAGCTGAGGCTGCTGAGTGGGGAGAAGGTGCTGGGAGAGGGCAGAAGGGGTGGGGTGGTTATTTCAGGAGGGGCAGGGAGCTGCCCTTCTGGGCACTGTTCACATGCAGGCTGTGGAAATGTCCCTTTTGGAGGTGCATTACCTGTGTGTGCTGGAGTTACCTGCTGAGGTGTGTGCTCAGGTAAAGCAGTGCCAGGGGTGAGGGGCCTGTGGGCAGCTCCTGCTGAGGGGCTCTGAGACCTGCCTGGCACCAGCCCCTCAGCAAGGCCCTCAGAGCGAGCGGGGTGGTATTTTGGGGAGCAGTGTTAAACCCTCAGTAAGCAGTAGGTGGGTGAGCCTCCCGTGGGATTTTGGGGAGCCCCTGGAGCAGTGAGGAAAGCTGGGGCCTGCCCAGAGGAACTCAGTTGCTGAGCTGTGCCAGCCCCCTCACCACAGGGCAAGGGTGTGAGGGGCCCAGAGGGAAAGGGGTGCTGAGGTTTAGGCGGGAAAAAAAGCCTCGAGAAAAAGTGTGAGAAAGGCAGCAAGATGGTAAACTGAGGGGAAACTGGATCTTCAGAGGGAGCTGCCAGGCTGGCCTGGGCCCCTGTCCCAGCTGGTTGAAACATCTGCACTTCCAATGACAGGAGCCCAGCAGGAAAAAGGGAGAGCGCTGGTGGCAATGGCAGGGACCTGCTGCGGCCGGTGAGTTCCCTGTGTTTTGTTTGTTTTTTCCCTGGAAAGCATCACTGATAGTAAACATGACACAAATATAGCTCCAAAGGACAGCAAGGTTCTTTGGGCTCTTTCAAGACTCAGTTTACTTATTGCAAATGCATCTGAAGTGGTGATGGGGAAAGGCAATTTCTTTAGAGGAAACAAAAAATGGTTGGGAATGATTCAATGTTGGTGCAATTCTACAGAACCTGAGCAAGGGACTATCTGATGCTGTTAATTTTTAAGAGTTTTCTTGAAAACACAGTGGCAGAGGCTCCAATTCCTTGGATTATAACAACTCTAAAATTACTATTTTTGCTAATATTTCTGTTTCCACTTTGTACATGTTAATGTCCCCATAAAGAAGGATTCAAGATATCCCCATTATAAATAATTATGGGACTTGGTTCACCTTTGAAGTCAATAAGAAAGCTGCAGTCAATTCCTTACAGTCTTTAATCACATTACAAAGCATATGGAAATTTTTTTTTTAAATGGCACTACTCTTAAATGTATAGAGAAATGTAACATGAAACCTTCATTCTCAAGATACAGTCATTTCTTTGATTTAACTATAAGATAAAAGAATTAATAATCCTACCTTGTTTTTCTGGTTTGCTTTCTGGAATCTTCAGCATCTTTTATAACACAAGTTGATACAAGCATGTTGATATTACAGTTAACTCTGGTGTTAAAGTGATATGTGACAACATCAAAAAAATGGCACCCAGGGTATCAACTGCTATTGTAATATGCAAACCAAGTATTGAACATATGTACATGCAATGCTAACAAATCTGTCTTAATTACTAGCAAAGTATTAAGTTATTTGCCACAAAAAATTTTCGTATATGGTATATTGTGGCCAGTGATAAGGTATTGTAATCACTTTCTTCCTCACTAAGAGATTTGTAAATTAATGAAATAGCAATAACTTATATAGAAGAAAAATGTATGCAGACAGACACTGCTTTCTTCTAAATGTGTTCACCTGTTGTTTCTTAATATTATTCAGAAGCTGGCTGTTGTAACAGTTCACTTATTTTTCAAAATCAGTATCAGTTGTTTCTTACGTAACATATGTAAAATCAATTGAGTACATAAACCAGGAAAAGTACTCTGTGGGTTAAATTATTAGATTTATTATAATTCTGAATTGTTAGAATTAAATATAGCTCCTGACTAAAGGTTAAGTGTTATTTTTAAACATGAATGTCCTTCAGATGACTTTCAAAAAGGACATTGATGCTGAAGAATGTACAATACCAGAACCATGCAAGTAAAGATTGCAAATAGACAGGCTAAAACTCATAACAATGACAGTTTTCTGATAACTGTGGTCAAATAGGAAAGTAGTAGGATGTGGTATATGAAGAAAGTAGGGTGGTTTCTGTCCTGCTGGGGACCTGGAAGAGTTCCCTGTACTCCTACTCTGCATTGAGAGTACTGCAACTTTTGAATTTTTCACTGCTATGTTTGAAGGCTGTGATGCCAATGCATGGTTGGCCTGTGGATGTGCAAAATGCAATCCATTGTCTCCAGCAACCAGAGGCTTTGAGATGGTCTTCATTCATTCCTCCTTCTTCCAGAGAAAACTGGAAGGAATCTCACTCCCTGCAGTTCAGAACTCTTTATTCTCCCACGCCAGATTGGTTTCAGTCCACCTGAATATAGCAAGCCCTGAATTTCAGAAACTGATAGTGTCATGTGTATAATCTGCTCTTGGACAGCTGAGAGCAGTCACCTCATTATGCCACGATGAGCTGTCCCTGGTCTCATCTAGAGATACCCTGAGTGAAGAAAATAGTGGTGATTAGTTCTTCTTTTAGCCCTAAAATGCAAAGAAGAGAGGGGGAGGATGAGCTTCTGATTATGTTTGTGTCTTGTGTTTGCATACATATCCCTAACTGTGCCCAGAAATCTGACTTATTTGCTGCAATTCACTTGCCATTTTAATGCAATTAAATTTGGCATAGAAAGTTAGGGGGAAAAAAAACATATGGGAGCTACGTGCGAAAATTAGGCAAGCTAAAATCAGTGGAAAATAAATTTAACAGCCAAAATAACCAAATACTAAAAAAAATTCAAATATTAACCAGAATATCCAACTCAGAATCTCTGATTTTTGTCTTTACCTCTTAATCAGTAACAAAAGGAAATAAGCCCATTTGTTGCTTTAGGAGGTCACCTTTAAAGGTGATTTATAGTTTATGGTGCTACTGTAATTTCTGGAGAGATATGGGGGAAAGAGAGAGCCACTAAGCCTGTCAAGACTGTTGAAAGCTTGATGATAGGGGCATCAAATTAAAGACAAGCACCTCGTATCTCAGGAAGTCCTAGGGGAAAAAGAAAGGAGTGGTTTTTATCTAAACTAGTAAAAAGTATGGTAGTGGGTGTCATATAACTTTTTCATTATCCTGTCATACTTGGAAATTCTGCATTGCAGCACCTCAAAGTTAGGAGCAAAGCAAATTTATTGTAGTGTATCAGTCCTTAAGGGGTTTTGGGTTTTGGCCACTATTCCTATTTAGATTTCAGATTTGGAATTAATCATTTCCCATCTCACTCTTGAGGTGAGATGAAATTTAGCTCTGCAGTGGACTGCAAAGCGAAATTCAGATCAAGGGAAGATACTGCTTGCCTTCTTCTTGGTTGCAAATCTAAAATGAGGCAATCAAAAAGCTGTTTATTCTCTGTTAATTTCAGTATCACTTTTGGTGAAAGGATATTCTCTAGTCACGCACAAAAACAAAAGGGGGTTGTGTGTTAAATAGTTTCTGTGGCATTTTCATCATGGCAAAAATAGTTTTGTTAATTTTTGGTGCTCTACTGAAAGTGAAAAAGCAGTTGCAGCTCAGGCTGGAAGACAGTTTGTCTCCCTTACATGTATCCACACATTTCTGCATGTTTTTTTTAATCAGAGCTGTAAGAACTTCCTGTTTCCTTTACATGGATAAATATTTGTGGTTGCAAGAAATTGGTTCACTTATGTACAAATCTATGCTCAATTAATGATTGTGGTGTGTAAGTTACTGCATGCATGCAGAGAAAATTTTTAAAAAACAAATGCAAGAAAATGAAAAAAGGTAACACAAACCCCACCCAAACAAAAAAAACCTACAACTCAGACTAAAAGGGACCCACCACACACACAACAAATGCCACAAAACCCAAGCAAAACAACCCACCTAAAAAGGCATCATGAAGGGCAGTCAGACTCATGGTAATGATTTCTGATAAGCAGCAAAAAGTAATGTATACAGGTGATTATTTCTGTAGGGTTTTTGGAGTTTGAGGAGTTTTCATTAAAACAAAAGGGATTTTATTTCTTTCCTACTTAAACATTCAATATTCAAACAAGAAAAACAGATTCCTAATGCCCAACAGGAACTAATACCTGTCCAAGAAGTAATTAGATTTCAGCTTATTCTGCTTAATTAATATAACTAGAAATTAAGTCACTCCTCAAGTCATAAAGGTTTTGGTGTCTGGACGGAATTGACTTGTAGCTTTGTTTACACATCCAAAGACAATAACTTCTTCTTTTATGGGAAGAGTTAATGTGAACATCTTTGGCAGTCAGACCAGAAATTCTATTTGTCATTGTTATTCTAAATCTACTGCTGTAGTTCCACTTACTTGAATGGGATTGATTTATTGAATTACCCATTTGGGATCAAATGCAAGATTCTGTCATTCAGATGATCATAGCAAAAGGAGGAGAGGAGAGGATGGAGACTTTGAAGATAGGAGCAGAAATATTCTATCTAGTGGATAACTCTTTCAAACAGGGTCACAGCTAACACAAAAGGGTTTTGTGTAGCTATGGTAAGGAATACACTGTGTCTTTCACAACCTGGTCCTTTTTGCTGCCTTTATCTGTGATCAAAATGGAGAATCATTAGGGATTTGAAAGTGCATGACTAGAAGTAGATAAGAAAATACAAAAACACTTTTGCATTTCAGAAACATGTACCACTGTGGAAGGAAAGCAGGGTGCACCAGCTGTAACTATCAATGCTACTACAAACACTTTCTTCCCCTTCCCACTTTTGCTGTGTACATGTGCACAGCAATTACTCTGGCTGCAGGAACTCCTTTTTGCAAGCATCTCTTGTCATGGCAGACACCATCCTAATGCCAAAGCAGAAACTCTGAACTTCCAAAGCACTGATTTCTTCCATGGACTTATTTATTGTTTAGTTTTGAATTACCTTAAGAGCTTCAGTGTGCATCAGAGGCTGGTACCTCAGATAGGTAGTTCAACAACCTCAGCTCATTATGTTGAGAATTGAATAAGGATTTATGAACCTAATGTGTAAATGGCAACAAGTTGGGCTTGTGGTCTCACTGCTTCTTGTCCTTCAAGATTCCAGTGTGTTGTGGACAAGTGCAGCTGTGAGATTCAAACATAGTTTATGTTCCCACCAGAAAGAAGTGAATACCTTTCACATGTCACTTGTTTTGCAGCCACAGGCAGCACTGTACACATCAGTCTCTTTCCAGTGTCTGCTTGCTTATTACTGATGGTGTTCATTGTTTGTCTGCTGGGTTTCTCCTTTCTGGACCATTTGATCAGTCACATCACTATCCTTGTGACAATCTGGTCCAGTGTTTATGTATGTTACCATGATTGAACAGAAGTGAATAGCTTTGTTATTTTTTCCTCTTTGGGTACTTACTTTCTACTGCTCCAGGTGAGACAATATATAGAGGCTGCCTTCCATTCTCTTGTCTGCAATGTTACATATAATCTGAAACATAAAGCAGGTAATCTATATGGTTTAGTGCAGCCTCTCTTCAACAGGAGTAGTGTCTCCTGACTTCAGGATAAAGAGAATGCCAAAAAGCCTGTGATAATAGGCAACATAGATGGAGAAGGAAATAAAAAGTCAATATCATATAGCAATGATGGTGAGCCAAGGCAGAACAGCAACTCATTCCAACAGAGGCAAAGAATGTAAGATGGCAAATTATCAAGCTCTGGGGTTTTGGTGTACAGACTAATATTTCTTGTAGGATTATTATATTTTCTTGTATGAGTGCCCTTTCTGTTTAAGGTCTTCCTACCTGTAAAATGTTTGTTTCCTTAAAAAAAAAAGGCAGTTATAACCTTCCCACAAAGCAGCAGTAGAAAGAGTCATTCCTGAGTTATTAGGATGAAACAAGAGAACCACGGTTACTTAGGAAAAATACATGCTGGGACCTTGCAAGCCATTCTTCAACCCACAGTGGACTTAGAAGGGTATTGCAGAATGAACATCCAGAAATAGGTTTATAATGGAAACCTTGACAAGGCTAAAAGCAAAGCAGTTCACAGGTGCCACTATAATTAAGAGTGGTGACCCTTCAAAGAAAAGGGTTGCCAGCAGGTGAATAAACTGCCATTGTGCAGCTCACCTCATTAAACAGGAAAGTTTGGAAAATGATTGGAAAATTGGTATGAATTGTGCCACCTTGGACATCAGTTATAAGAGAAAGGTGGCTGCTGTGGGATTAACAGAGTGTGTGTACTACTAAAAACAAGGGCTTTGCTCGGAGAGTCATGCTACAGGTAACGTGAACCCTTCAATTTATAGCCTGTTCACAGTTGTCAGGTTCCTTAACATAATTTTTAATCATATCCCAGCTGCCCCAGCTTGTGTGTGTGTAATACAGGAGATCAAGTGGATAGAAATATTCTGATGAGCGAGTTGAGCTTCAGTCTCTCACATGTGGTTCATATGCCAGCATGAATCTGTACACATGCTCCCTCTCCTTTTTAATTTTTCCTAACTTTACTTTTCAGTTTGTCAGTGTAGTTGTGCCCTGTTTTGACTCATTAATGGGCTACTGCAGTCAGTTAAATGTGGAGGGTTTGGTATATTTTCTAGTGGTTGGTTTGTGGGGGTTTTTTATATAACAGTGTGAGTGTTGGTTTAGGCACTTTGCCAGAAGCCTGGTAAAATTGCTGAATGGCCATGGCTCCTTGGACTGGCAGAGGACACTGTCACAGCTGAATCCTTGCATCATCACAGGCTGAAGCAGCAATATTGTTTTCAGAGTGATGAGGGAAAAACAAAACCAGTATGGAATAGGTTTTTTTATCGTTACATATCTCATTCTAGTGGTTTATGTCGCATGCTTTTCCCTGCATGCAAGCTCTTCTGTGGGCCAGTATGATCCTGGATTTTCTGCAGGGAAGGTAGCCAGGTTGTCTCAGGCTTCACTGGAGGTCTGGGCATTTTTTTATGGGGTGGATTTTTTTTCCAAACAATCTATGATGTGTATGTCTTGAGAGGTAATATTTTGCTTTTTTAATCAGGGATAATGATTTGGACTTGCCAGACACTGGTTTTAAGGCAGATTTAAAATTTAAATAAGCTCCACAACATCTGAGTTAAAGTGGTACAGAACCTTATATAATTGCTCTCAGTTTTTAACTTATCTTGTTCTACTTCAACTTCAGGTTTTAAATCTTAACTGTTTCTGTGCTGGGAAATAGAGAAGTAAAATTTTGCATTTAAACAGTGACATCTAGAAAAAATCAAATATTTTTTCCCTCACTAATCTGATACTACCATCTCTTAATCTTGAACAATTGCCAGAAAAACATGCAAATCAGTTGGAACTCCAAACTAAGGACTGCAGGTTTTGAAGCAGCAGAGGGGTTTTTTATTTCTTTTCCCTCTGGCAGTGTTTATTTCTCTGTGAGGCACAACCTGCTAGTGTTTGCAGATTCATGCTGGATTTCCTTAGCAAAACTGAACTTGCAGGTGCAGTCCTAATGAAAATTAATCTATAAATAGAGCTGTATTTTTTGAAATTACTGGTTAATACATGGTGGGTGGGGATGTATTCATAGTGATTCGAGAGAAGCTTGAAGCTGTAAACTTTCTGGCAGCTGTAATTTTGACCGCTAAAGAAGCAAAGCGTGGCTTCTGAAGGTTTCACTTGCTTAATCCCTTTTTTAGCACCTCGCAGATTGGTTGTTTATCAAACTGGCTGCCTTGATAAAGTTGCTTATCTAGGATCAAGAGCACAGTATCTATCAACTTCAATTTATTAAATTCTAGGAATAAGAGTCTATCAGTTTCATTATCTGGATCTTCAGAATACTTTAATTTTGGGATAACAGGCTGCATTTAGTTGCTACTTTCTTAAATGTGACGTCCTGGGGCTGTGGGCCAGCAGCTGGCAGACTGTGAGCCAGCAGTGTGCCCAGGTAGCCAAGAAGGCCAACAGCATCCTGACTTGTACCACAGAGAATGTGGCCAGCACGACTAGAGCAGTGATCATGAGGCCACACTTCAAATTACTGTGTAATTTTGGGCCCCTCACTACAAGACATTGAGGTACTGGAGTGTGACCAAAGGAGGGCAATGGAGCTGGTCAAGGAAGCCACTCCTCTTCTTAGGAGAAGTGGCTTGAGTGAGTTCATCCTGGAAAAGAGGAGGTTCTGGGAAGACCTTAGTACTTTCTAAACCAACCCAACAGGAGGCTGTAGCAAGGCAGGTCTCTTCTCCTGGGCAACAAGTGATGGGAGGATAAGGAATGGCCTCAAGCTGTGCCAGGGGAGAGCAGGCTGCCCAGGGAAATGGTGGAATCATCATCCCTGGAGGTATATTAAAGGCATGTTGATGTGACCCTTAATGCTTTTGATCTCAGCATTGTTTCAGGCTTTTGATTGGTGATTGAGGCTTTGGGGGGTTCTGGTCTGTTCCAGATGCCTAAAATGCCTTTCCTATGCCATCCCAGGAAAATGCTGTTGCTCAAAATAAAGGACAAGAAAGGTCCTACCAGCTCAGGTTCAGACTTAATCTTGCAAGAACTCATTTAATGAAGAAAATAGATTGTCTTGCAGCTGTAAAACACAATTACAGTAATGTGTAGGTGTTGAAGAGAAAATAAAATCAAGGGGGTTTTTACTTTCTGATTACAAACTTAGGGGTTAGCTGGAATAATGACAGCTTTATTAATGCATGCTGGAAGCATATTGTGATAGCAGTGTAGAAGAAACTGGCACTTACCTCGTTTTTCTGTCTCAAAAGGTCTGTGAACCTCTAATGCTTCAGCTGAAATATTAAGCTTCTGGAACTCTCTGCTTTAACTAGTTCTAACACTTTCAAATAAGCTTGTTAGGAGGCTACTGAAATAAATATAGCTGCTGCTTTTTCTCATAAGCTTCTTCCTTTGGTAATTTAGCTTGCCTCTTTCATGTGAAATCTTCTGAAGATACAAGATTTTAGAGACTACTCATTAATCCATATTTTGGAAAGGTATAGTGACCTTGTGCTTATAGGTGTGGGTGGGTAAGGGAGGAATGTGATCATCCATCATCACACATAATACTGGACAAAGTAGAAAGAGCTCAATACAGACCTGGCAATGAGGTTAAGCCTGTCTTTACCACCCAGAGCTGCGTTTCAAGCAGCAGGATGGTATGGACCAGCATATTCTCTGTGAAAAGAAAAAAAGTATAAACTTGTACCTCTTCCTGACATTGAGGGGCCCATTCAACATTCACCCATGAAAACCTGGCAGTTTTTATTTAGTCTTTGGAGTACACTGTTTCTGCCTGGAGCCCGTCTGAAGATGAGTACTTGCAAGACCTGCTCACAAACAGTGGAATCCACAGGTGTGCTCTCTTGCCTGCTGCTTGGCCTCTGGGAGTATTGCCCAAGGGCCTTGAAATCTGGTGGCCTTGCAGTTCATTGTTAGTGTTTGAAATTGAGCATGATTTGCCCATTTAGTTCTTTCTGCAAACAGCACCAGGTATGCCCTACTGGATTGTAACAGTGATCCTTAGATCTCCAATGCTGGCACTACAGATTTAATTAGGAAAAAGATACAAGTATCAGTTGCCCATTCCCCTCCTACTTGTCCAGCATGCTGAATGGCTGTATTTAGAATTTTCGTCTTATCTGTCTCTGGGCATGTGTTACAAGTTCAGAAAAAAAAACCAATATTAATATGAGTGGTGGGAACAAACCTTTTTTTGGTGCAATTTCTGAAGCACTCGTAGTGCCACACTGCTCTCTCTCTCTGAACCAAGTTACTAAGATGACACTATTCTGACTACACTATTCTGTAGAAATTTTTTTCTCTTTACAGTACTTTAACCCTTTCATTCATTTCAAGGAACTAAGATTTGAATTTATGTCACACAGGGTTAATCCATTCTCCAGAACATAGTGCAAAAATTTCAGAAATAATGTAATCTGTTCCGCTGCCATCTGTATAAAATATTGTTTACACTCCAGGCCTATTGCTTCAGGAAATTATTGATAGGAACAGCTGCTTCTTCATGAGAAAAGTAGAAAAGTCCTTCCTCTCTGACCAGGGGCACTTTTCAACCACCTTTACTTTATCACCATGACACAGAAGCATGCAAGATTGGATTTCAGACTTTAAATAATAATAAAAAATATGTAGCAAAGAAACTCTCTAAAACTTCACTCAGGAACTTTTATGAAGCTCTGAGCTGTCTCCTTGTGCTCCAAAGGATTTGTTCAAAACAAAATGAAATTCGGAGCATAAGATATACAGTACAATCAGAATCCAACTTCAAATGTACCTCATTGCTACTGAGTTGAGCACTATAATTACAATTATAACTCTGCAGAGCTTTATGCATAAATTATTTAAATTAAACCACATCGATTATTCAAATTTTATCTCTAAGAAACACTTCCAAAAGCCTGCTAACACACACATTGCAACTCACTGCTAACATGAAAAACTCTTAAAGGCTTGATTATTTTTTTAAAATATTTTTGGAACTAGACTCTGTGCAGTGATTTGACTTATTTCAAGCTGAATGAGTCTTGGGTTAAATGGATTTGGTGCTGGTGGTGTATTTTCAGATCCCCCTTCAAGCATAGTTGAGCAAAAGACTAAGCTGGTGTCATTCAGTCTTTCCTTTCCTGATAACAAACTAGTATTCTGTGAGGGGTTTAGTGCAAAGCAAAGGCCTCTGCAGCAAAAAGCAGCAACTCACACTTTGTGCCTTGTTGGAGAGGCTCTGGCTGGTGTAGTTATTTGACATGATGTTGACAATTATTCAGCTGGGACAATCCTAACAAAAGAATAACTTTTCACACGAAAATATTCATGAGAGAAGGTTCTACTGGGGTCAACTTGACTCCTGGAGGACAGGCCTTGCTCTGAGCATTTCTTGTGGGTGGCTAGGAAAAGAAACTTGGTCAGCTCGTTCCTCTTATAACAATATCTGCAAACTCCTGCAGGCAAGCAGGTCAGAATAACTGTAGCAAAACATAACATTTTTGTCTTTTCAGCAGTACAAAGATAAAATTTGGTTCTGGGAGCAAATTCAGGAAAGGTTTTTACCCTTCTCTCTCTCAGTACCTTTTTCCACTGAAATCACCTAAACAGTTTTTAAGATTATGAATATTCTCAAGCCTGTCACTGGCTGCAAACAGTATTAAAATGAATCACTGAATTGTATTATACAAGCAAATGGTTTGCAATTTACAGAAGACTCTCTTTTAATCGTCTTATTCTTGGACATCGTAATTTTGTATTCCTCAATCTCACTGAAGATTTTCATTTAGTAGAGTTCTATTTCCTGAAAAATCTGTGGAAAGTGGTGTTAAGCCAACACAGAATGCCTGAAAATCTCTTGCTTGAAGTTTTTTATTGGCATTAAAGTGACAACTTACTGCAGCAGAAACTATAATGAAGAAGGGTATGCTTTTTAGTGTCATCTTTTCTGAACAAATAACTAACAGAATTTTGCAGATGGTTATTTGGAGGAGAAATTAGTATTGCTTTGACACTTAGATACCTAATGAGAAAGAAAAATAGACCTGTTCCACATTGCTGGAATTGTGGAGGAAGATAACTGAAGATCTAAAATTCCTCCTGGGCTTTGTATTTCTTAAATTAAAAATGGAAGGAAAAGCTTTCAACTTTATATGCTTCATCACAAACTGAGTATTAAGTTAGTTATGTACAAATAGTAACTCACTGAAAATGACACATAGTTTGAGGGTCTATATAAAGTTAAAGAAATATTCTTGGGTTTTTTTGTCTGTAGGTTAATCAAACCTTTAATCTTTGCATGCTCAAGTAAGCAGGGCTTTATGGGGCAACCTTCCTCAAATCAAAGGGCCAGGGAGTTGTTAACCTCATAAAACACAGCTGCTGAAGACCAACAGTAAGATACTGCTTTATTCCTGAATGATGGAAGTCAGGATCCTTCCATGTATTATTTTCTGGTTCTAAGGTTTTAATAACCCTTTCAGATACAGGATTTGTAGCACCATGAGATTTAGATCTTCACTTTTTTCAGTTCTGGAAAGCCCCACAAGGAGGAGGGGGAGGGTGGTGGTGTTATGGTTTGGAGTGGATTTTTTTTCCACCCCACCTGTGTGTTGGGCACTCATAGGAAAGGTCTAACCTCAATACTCACTTTAGCTCTGGTTTTGGGATGAGTCAATAGAGTCTCCCTGAAATGCAAAGAAGGTTTGTATATCAAATCAGTGGATGGTTGTATATTTAATTCAGTGGATAAACAGGACTGTTCAGTTATTTCTTAATTCGAGTTCTAAGAAGAAAAACAAAAAACATATTTCCTCTCCCCCCCCTTAGTTTCCTTAAATGTATAAATTTGTTAATTTCCTTCTTTGACACTGTTTTACAGTTCAAAATACTTAAATCAGAAATAAACTTTAATGTTACATGCAAATTCTAAACTGATGAGCTTAAATTGTAAAATAAAATCATGTCCAGCCACAGAGTGACACGCTAAAGATAGTGTTATTTCAAACCCCTGTGGTTTATAGCTCACTATTCTGTGAGAATATTTTTCAAAAAACCTTTAAAGAATTCCCCATGTTATCAATGAAAACACTTCTTTGTTGTCTTTAATTGTTGTGACAGAAATGTGGTAAATAGTAAGCTGAATGAATTATTAAACTGGCTACAATTAACTGTGTGTTTCAAAGCCCTAATTCTGTACTCTTACACAGAGCTGAAGACAAGCATATCCTCTTTAGTAGCACAGCTCGTAGCAGGAGATCAACCTCCTATTGCAGAGTTGAGAGAAGGCTGCTTTAATTTAATGCTGCTTTTTTTTTTCTATGCATACCAGTACAGAGTATTTGTCTAGTAGTGTAGGTGTACAGTTGTTAAAAATAATCTCGTGGTGAAACTTGCACTTAAATAGAATATGCTTGTAGCAGAGGTGGTCCACCACCTTAACATAAAGCAAATCTTCATACACAACAAAAATAACATTTACTTAATAGGATAAAAACTAGTGCAGTTTTCAAAACAGTTTGAAGTTGATCAAATCCAGATTAAGTTTAAATCATATTGATTTCTCTTCTCAATAAAGGTGCATTTTGTAGCATGAATTGTTTGTGAGTGCAGATATTTATAAACTCTTCTTTCAGAAAAGAAGCCATTTGCCTTAACAGCAGCTTCACCATTGTCAACGGTTTTAGAGA
>VZRX01014831.1:0-43630 GCA_013398075.1 Notiomystis cincta
GCTGGCAGGAGCGCCTGGCCGCGGCCAAAGGACTGACAGCCGGGCCGGCCTCAGCAGAGCTGTGCCTTCTACCTCCCCAGCCACCCGAGGAGCAGGGCCTGCGAAGGGGCTCTCCAACTGCAGCGAACTTCGCAAAGACATTTAAAGGGAAACTGCAGCGAGAGCCCCTAGGCTGTCCCTAAGACAGAGGAGGCAAGTGCAAGGAATGTCTCACCTGTGCGTTGCTGGGCATTTGGGGCAGATCTCCCCACCTCTGCTTGTGAGTACAATACTTGGTAGAAGCTGCTATCCCACTGGCTCTTCCCTGCAGAGGCTCCCAGCCCTTGGTAAAACTTGTGGCAAAATGCACTTAGGGGGCAAAAGCATCTCCAGGGACAGACAGACCGACCTGTGGAGGCAGCTGGTAAAGCCTGTTCAGGGATAATGCAGGAGAAAGTATATAAGCAACAAGGACCAAGGAGGGAACAAACTGGAGAGACTGGCCCAAGGCAGGGAATGAAGCCCTGTGCAGATGTGCCCTGTTAAGTCCAGGAAAATGAGCATAGGAATGAGAAACCATTTAACCTCTCCTGAACTAATTTATCCTTTCAGGATGAGACTAGGAACATTTCTCAGCAAACAGAAGTAAATTAAAAACTACCTGGGAACAGAGCTGTCTTCGCCCACAGAGCAGGAGAAGGTCAGATCCTTATCCGCTTTTGATGGCAGAAATGTAAAAGGTGTTTGCAGGAAACTGAATTTCTTCACTCAGTGTTCATTTTGGCAGCTATTTCAGGAGTCTCCTCTTCCCAGTTCTCTTTTGTTTTTGTTGATCTCTTTTTACACTAGAAAAAGTTGTAAACTTAGGGTCCTGATCTGTGATGTCCCTTCCATTTTGCAGGTTCACAAAGACTCCTGGGTTCTCTAGTGCTGATTTTATCTCATTGCCGTTGAATTTCATGGAGAGATTTCTAAACCCCTTGCAGAGCACGACCTCCATTCTGTATTAGCAAAATTGAGGCAATCACTTAGAAATTCTTTCCAAAAGAAATTCAAGGCTCCAGTATTTTATAGACACTTTGAAAATATTTCAGACAGAAGAGCTGGAAAAGCCCTGGGGGCCCCTGCCAGCCCCTCCAACAAAGGCCAGTGCACGCTTGTTCTTACTGCAAAGTGCGGATGCCTTGCCCATTTCTAGGCAGAAGCGATGCCCTTTAGGACTGTGGGACTGACAGGAAACAGTACAGAAATGCCTCAGATTTTAAGAAAATATCAGGTCCCTGGGCTAACTGCTATCAGGGGCAAATAATTCCTGAAATATTTGGGTCTTTATTTCACTTGTTACTCATAATTACCTCTTCCCTCTGCCAATTCCCATGGTGCCACTTCTGCACAGTCCCTCTCTCTTCTCTCTCTGTACAGTTTGCAAAGTGTCTCAGTTCTCACTTATCACCAAGGACCCAACCTTACCCCCACTCATCCTTCAACGACCTAATTGTTTTTGTTGCTCTTCTTGAGACTCACATCTCTTTTTCCTATAAGCTCTGGTAACATAGCTAAGTGGTGGCACCATGTCAGCTGCAGGGGGAATAGCACAGCACAGGCTGTTGTGCTGCAGGAGACTGGGCATATGCTTTACTTTTAATATTCCTATTAGCTCCAGGGAGGCTTTACATATAATATTAGTACATGCAGAAATGTTCACAGGACCACGTCCTCCCAATCTCGCACAGCATCTTTTTCCAGGAATAAAGCTGCATGACAAACCTCACTCTGTGTGCTTTGCTCTGTGACCCACCTTTTTCCTCTCCTGTTCAGTGTGGAGGTTTCAGACAATTTTCCATAAACCTGTGTTTCTGGTACCTTGACACACACTTTACTGGCCAGGCTCTCATGCCCATGTAGGCAAAGCTCAGAAATGACTGCAAAAAAGGACATACCTTCACAGATACCAGGTCACTGCAATGTAGTGAACAATGAAGTGAACAAATGGCCTGTGCAAAGATGAGTGAGCACCAAATGCTAGATGACAAATGCAAACTCCCCTCCACCTCCCAGATGGTTATGAACAAGTGAACAAAGAATGAAACCAAAATGTGTGTATTCATATGCAAGTTATGGTAGGGCAGGAGATACCAGTACCAAATGTTGGCTAACAGGGGAGTTAAGTCACTGCACAAAATTGATTATCCCAGAACATCTAAGTCCCGCATATAATTAAGAGTAATATTTTATTTCAACACCTGAACTTAGCTTACACAAAAAGAGCTTCATGACTAAATTATAGCAAGGCACCAATGACATAAGACAGAAGTGGGTGAACAGGAAGAGGGAAAGATGGAGGGGAAAGAGTGTAGGCAGCCCATGTCACATGCAGACAGTCACAAAATAAGCAAGGAACAGCAGCTTTTCAAGTCATACAGAAAGGAGGGCTTTATGTGTTCATAGTAAAGCACATGTACTAACCATCACCTTTTTCACCTCTTCGCAAATAACATACTGATAGGCAAAGAAGACAACCACAGAAAGCAATGAGCAGGAGGTGGGGAAACCTGTTCCAATCTAATACCCAGCTGCTCCTGAAAGTTGGTAAATGGCACCTCCCCTCCCAGGCAGGGCTGATTTTTGGTTTAGCAGCAACACCTGCAGGCTGGGTCTCTTAAAATCCTCTAAACTCCCAGTAAGCTGTGGTCCCTGTCCCAAAGAACTAAGTTGTCTGCTAGATAAAAGATGGCATATAAATAGTGACAGACAGAATCTCTTACAGGTCAGGCAATAAATCACTGGCAAAGCTGCATCCAGAAACCATGTTCCAATTCAGGCCTGCAGTTAGTCAGAGCGTGGCTTCTGCTTACTCCCTAAGCTGCTTTAAGAGTACCCTGAGCCCCCATCCTGGCACCCCTAAACAAAGAAGACTCCTTCTCACACAGTCTGATCCACTTTCCCCAAGTGGGTCAGTGTTTCAAAGGCCAGTTCAGAATGGACACTTCTGTGGTGGGTACTGTGCTGCCCTCCATGTGCACACACCAGCATATCCAGAGAACACAAAGAGGGTAGTGGCTTCTGGAGCTGGCAGTGTCCTACCACCAAGGAGGTATAGAAATGAAACTAACTATAGTCTATGTTGCTTGCTCGTAAAATGTAGAACTGAAATAATTACAATATCTCTGCTGCTGCAAAACTTTGTTTTACTGAATGCTGTTACCTTCTGCATCACGTTTGGGGAATTTTAAACAGGCAAATGGAAGGTCTGATTGAAGATGAAGTTAAGTGAAAGAAATTGGTCTCATTTAGCACATGACAGGATTCATCTGTGTTCCCAAGTCCACTGAGGTAGCATCATGGGCGTTTCATATTCATGAGCTGCTGCGACACTGTGTCCCCTCATTTACAAAGCACCGTGTTCAGCAAATTCTGTCCCTGTGGACACTCTGTGCATTTCATGGTCTTGTCAGAGAGACATCAAACACTTCAGTAACCAAATACCAGAAAATGGCTTTAATTAGCACATCTCAATGTAATAAATAATTTTTCTCTCTAAGTGGAAAAATGGAGAATTAAAAAAAAAAAAAAAGGAAGTGAAAAAATGGAAAGCAACAGGCAAAAAAAAAATCTTCAAAAACCCATAAAGAACAAGGGACACAGACAGCTTCTGCTGAACACACAAACAAGCTTGAAGCCTCTTGGAAGCTTTCTCAGGAGAGCAGCAGGCAAATGGAGAGAATAAAGAACACTTCTTTGGATGCTTGGACATTAATTTCATAGGGATGTCTTTCCCTGACTGAAATTGCCCTACTAGTAGGCCAACATGGAGCAGCGTACCTGCCTGATCAACTAGCAGGGAGATGAAAACAGTAGAGTAAAAAGCAGGCAGTACCACAGCCACCAGGGCACTGTCTAAAAAGCTGAGATAAGCAGAAGATAACCTCAGTGTCCCATGTCCCAAAGCCACCTTGTGAGAAGAGAATGGTAACAGCACAACCTGGCCAAGCTGATGAGAAAAGTCACCCTGTGAGTGGGTGCCAGAGGAGTCACAGGATCTAGGGAAGGTCATACAGCAGATTCAGGACTGACCCTACAGCCTTGCCTTAAAAGGTTATGCATTTGGCTTGCATAATATTGCTTCTCAGCTAGATGGATGACTGGCTGGGGATCAGGTGGTCTGGGAGACATTCTACTTGCTTCAGTAGTGTAGTGCTTTCACAGACTGTTTGGTGTGGCATGGCTTCTTCTGCACCTGACAGCTTGCAGAGGATAGGCATCAGGCATATCTGCTGCTTCCCAAGGCTGCTGCTGACACCAAGGCTCTGCCCAGTTTCAGTCATTTGAAGTGTGAGGAGAGGCACAGAACAGCCCTGTGACATGGGCTCAGTGCAGGGCTTCACAAAGCAATAGTACATGGCTTGTACTTATGCAAGAAGTAGGAGCAGACACTGACGGCTTTAGAGGTGAGGAGTCTCTTAATGCATAGGTTTGTTCAGCAGCAGCAGAAGACAGGAGAGACTGGAGGCCAGGCCCAAGACTGGGAATCCACCATGCTCCTGAGGTTATCAGCATTTAGAGTGGTAACGCAGCTCCTCGTCTTACCAAGAGCCCCCTGACAGAGCACTATGCCTGCCCTCCTTTCCAGTAACATGTGTTTTCCTCTTTTCAAAGGCTGTTCCCTGTTCCTTTGCAGTATTCCCCTGCTAAAACATACTCAGAAGGTAGTGGGGCAGCAGATAAGAAGGCATGAGATGTCCTGAGAGGGTCTAGTGAACTCAGAAACACAAAACCCTCTTCAACAATGCTGGAGATGAGGGACTTTGCATGAGAGCATTACTCGGGCAGGGAAAGCAGCTTCTCAGGATGCTCCTGTGGAAGTATGTTCAGGAGCAGGCATGCCTGATTCTATTTCATCCTCTTCATGTTACACTGGAAAAACAAGACAAACTACATTTCTTTTATGCTAAATCCTTCCTTTTTTTATTTTTTCTTATATATATTTATTAAAAAATGCCTCTTTGATCGGCAGCACCCATGACACCTCCACATCCAGCAACTCCTCAGAAGCCTCCCTCCCTCCACACAAGGCCACCGCTGCTGACAGCCAGCCGGGTTTGATCAGAGCCACTCAGAATCGGATTTTCATAAGACAGATGAGGAATCTTACTGCTGCTCTCTCTCATATCAGATGAGAAACTGAGGAGGAGGGGGGACGGGTCCTGAGGGAACGACGCTACAATCAAGGGCTACGCGGTTCTCTCTCTGTCCCTCCACTGCTGCAATTTTCAAAGGAGTTTGCCTCAGGCAGTTTTAAATGATGGTGTCTCAATTCTGTAATCATCTTTCAAGAGCTTTTTCTTAAAGGGTATTTTAGGTAAACCTAGTCCGTCAACTACATTTATGGACTCAGCAATCACAGACCCAATATGACTGTGTATCAACCATATCGCAGAATTTAGCAACACAAGATGCCTCCCCAGACTGTCATTTTCAGCCCTCAACATGCTGTGTGTGCTCCCTTGTAATTAAGGAGCCCACTGCCCCTTGGCCAGTGGTCTGCTGCTTCAAATAGAACTTTAGACAGTCTCTTGGGACATAGTCTCTGCTCTCCTCTGCCCACTGTGGCTCTCAAGAGAGAGCTTTCGTCCAGCACCAGAGGCTCTAGATCACAATGCCAGCACTTATTGGAGGAGTTCAAACTGGCCTGGACCAACAGTCCAGTGGAAATCATCAGGCTGGGCTGAGTCTGCCCTTCAGTGACCTTGCAGAGAGACTCAGAGTAGTGTATTGGGGGAGCAGCAAAGGGGAGAACTGTGTTGTGCTGACAGAGCCACACACGAAGTCACAATGCAGAGTCCCAGAGACCCAACAACTACTGACACCCTCTGCCCCAAAACCTTCTGTTCAGCCCATTCATACCACTTCCAAAACAGCATGTCTTTCACTCTGTCTCTTATTTCACCGATGCTCAGAACTTTTCATCCATTTAGCTCTCACTCCAACACTGCCTTCTGAGCCTATGAAGTACCCCCTGGCCATGTCCCTGATTGTTCCTGCAAATTCTGCCCTCTCTTACCCTCATGCTCAGCCACTGCAGCTGTCCTTGCAGCTCATGGCCTCTGGAATCCACCAGCACTTGGTGTGCTCTGTAAAAACAGCAGCTCACCAGGGAAGCAACTGGCAAAATTGATCAGGAATAACAGAGCCAACAATAACCCTCACTGTGCTCTATTCTCAGCTCTGTTTGGAGCAGTATCACCATTGATGTATATTTGCATGCAGCTCAAGAAGTGTTGGATATTTTAGGGCTGTGAATTACAGATCTCCCACCTGACAGATATTGCTAGGCAGAAGGATTGGGGACCATGGCATCTGCCCATTTCCTCTCTGTTGTTCAAAGTCTGAACTCTCATCCTGTTCAAATGAAAAGGAGCTGCTGGCACATGCCAGAAGGGTAAGAAGTCCTTCTAGAGGTTTGACATTGCATAGAAAGGTCTAATCATCAGCTCCGCTTCCTTGAGGAGGCTTCTCAGCAGGCTGGAAGGGGTTTTGCCTTGAGGGCACAGATCTAGTGACTGTCTCCTGGCAGCTTTCCTCACCTGTAGGTCAGGTTTGGGTTGTCTATGTAGCATAGTCAGGCTTTCATTTCAATCAGCTGTCTCATTCACACACACTAGCTGCTTTAAAATAACAAGCTGTTGTTACTGCAGACAGAAAATCACACATCACATCCCAGTCTTACAAGAAAAGCCCTGTTCTAGGAGCTATGCATCCCAAGAGTAACAGAGAGAAAGCAGAAAGGGACTTCTGATGATGGGGCAATAGTCTACGTGGGAATAGCTGGGAGAGGGATTACAACCTTAGCTAATAAGCTCCCATAAAGTGCTGAGGAGAAAATCCAAGGGCAAAGTATTAAGGAGAAAGACATCAGGGGGAATACGACACAGCAGTGCAGAACTGGTAGACAAGAAAGGAACAACAAAGAAACTTCTAGCCAAAGGACAAATCAGATTGCTGAGGTGAGGGAGGAATGTTACTATTTCTCACCCTGACAGGGAACAGCCCTATCTAGCTCTGTGCCAGAGAGAGACACATAAGCAGAGTAAAGCCCTCTATGCCCTGATGGAGAAAGGAGCAAAGGGAGAGGAAAGCTCTTCAACTTCAGCTTGGTTGTCCCATCTTCCCTCCCACCTCATGACAAAGGATAGTGTGCACGTGGCAGAAGCTCTTGGCTGCTACAGAAAAGGAAGCAGTGCTCTGCAGACAGCACCTTTTAAATTCCACGGAGAGTCTCACATCTCCCATCTCATGCAGTTTCCCTGCCATACAGAGCTCAGTCACTGCTGCTCATTTTCCCTGTTGACATGGACAGAAAATTGAGCAATTACCCTCAAACTCCTCTCTCTCAGATTGCACAGATTGCTACATACAAAGCATTAAGCCCCCAATTGCCCCTGGCCAAAAGTGACTTAACTAGGCCTGTCCTTTAGGAATTAAACACTTTTGTGTTGCTTGTGAAGGTTTATTATTCCTCAAGTGTGATGCATTAAATCCTGCTAAAGCAGGTTTCTCACCAGGCAGAGGACCTGGTCCCCCACGAAAAGGTCCAGTGGGCACATACCCACTAACAAAGGTGTTATCCATTTGCTGTGCCTGAGTACTCACAAGTACCAGCACGTGTTCAGGAGGGTGGGCACTAAGATTGCAGTGGGTGCTGTAGGAGATCAACCTAACCATCAGTTAGATAATCCAGAGCTACTTCTGGACACTGCACTTTTTCAAAACTGTCTTCCCAGCTTGGCATTTTACAGGGGCAAATGGTGCTTTTAGCCAAACACAAATCTTTACTTTCCTATAACTCAATACTGGCACCTCTTTAAAGGGGCTGTCTTGTCCTGGACTAGCCTCTAGAGAAATATGAAATGGAGAAAATGAATTCTGAGCATGATCTGAACCAAGGTACTTCCCTGCTGGCATCTCAAGGGTATTTACTGTGCAGTATGGATGACTTCCACCTCCTGGGTTTCCCTGTGCAACTGTAACAAATGGCTGAAACTGCAGATCATCCCATGCATGTCCCTGTCTGGTCCACCCACTTAACGTCTCCCATACTGTTTCAGTCATTCCACACAGCCTGAGAAGTGTTCATCCTTCTCTCCCAAAAGCCCACAGAGATAAGGAATCAGATGCTATTTCATACGCAGGCCAAGAGCAGTGAAAGAATTCTACTTTTATATCTGGAACTACAAGGCCTATCAAGCCCAAAAGTCCCCACTTGGCTGTACAAACTTCCCCCCTCTCTCCACCCCCCGAACTGGGTTCTCTACAGCCCTCACACTTTTTTAACACATTCTCAAACAGACTCCAAACTTGGAGCCTCTGGTTGTCAGTGATGTATAAACGATCACAACTGAGCACATTTCAAATTCACAAGAACACCTTTTTAAGGGCATATAGTTTTGTCCTTCATTCCTCTAATGAAAAGGTTGGATGAGGGACAAACAATGTTAATGGAATGGTACAGCTCAGCTCTCTAATAGGTTAAAGGAAGGCGATCCAAATGTATTGGTTGACAGCAGCAATCATTACGCAACTGCGCCTGTTCATATTAAGGTGTACAAGCTCACACATTATGCAGCACAAAATAACCCTGACCCATCCTTGGGGATCCATACACCAATGTCTTGATTTTTGTATGTTTAGAATCTGAGCTTTACTGTTACAGTTAAGGACACAAACTCAAGTGCAGTTCTATGCAAAGGGGAGGCTGATACAGCTCAATTTACTGCACAGCCACCACACTAGGCAGTTATTTGTATCTCTCTGCTTATTCAAAAAAGTAATTTTATTCAAGTTCTGGAATTTCTTTATATGTCACTCTTCTTCACTCCAGTTGCTGAGCCCACATGGAAAATTCCTCTCCCAGAACAGTTTGCTTAATCTCCCTGTCAAAACAGGACCACAACCATGTAATGCACCATCCATTTAGAGATTTTCTATATGCAAATTAGATCCACAACCCAGCATATTTGTACCAGAAACTGCCTGGGTAGGAACCATACTATAGCTTTCTTCTAATGCATATATTTAATCCAAAACCAAATGCCAGTTTGCAAACAATCCAAATTCAACTGCTAGCCACAGGTTAGGCACAGATAAATAAGCGAAGTCCATCAGGATTCAACATGTCCTCATACCATATTCTGCATCAATTCTATTCTGTATTTATTACCCAAGGTCTTGGAGTGCTGAAAGTCACATGCTACAAACAAACATGTGGCAAGCATTTTTATGCCTGGTTAGCAAAGACAGTCATACTCCAAGTACATGACCAAGGTTCAACAAAAAGGACAGCATGTATGCAAACAGTCAGAGCTGCTCAGAACAGACTACCAGCCTCAGTGACATATGCTGAAATTTAAGAAGCCCAAGGAACTTCCCAGGGGGGAAATTTAGTCTGTTCTGAAGATGCCAATGCTATAAAGGTGCCACTTCTGGCAGTCGTACATTGCAATGCTTAATCTGTCTGGAAGACCCAAATAAGTCTTCATTTAATCTCATTAACCATACTGATGTCTGATCCTTTGTGACTTCAGATAATTCTTCTGATGCTTGGTGATATTTTACAGATGCAACTTTTTTTCACACTGTATAAAATTCTTAGCCCTTGAAAACTGATGTACCTCCTAGAGGCGTTAATGAATTTCTATGCTCCCCACAGCTGTCTAGTGCTTGTCTTGAAATTCATACTGTGGATTTTTCCTGAGATTTCTCTTGACTCATCCAGTCCTAGAAGAATAGATAATATACACTATAAAGAAAACTAATGCTAAGTCAGGAGTCCAGTAGATTTCATAGCAGCCTGTAAAGGGACAAGATGGGATTACCCACCAGTGTTTATGTTTAACTTATGAGCCATGATCTTGGGTTAGGGCAAGCAGGTTTTTTAAATTAAGAATTCCATCACGACAGAAATCCCAGGAGAGTGGTGCAGGCACTTGTCTTGTTGGCAACAAGGATATTGCCACAAAAGATAACAGATGCTTTAAGCAGAGCATACTATCACCTAAACCAGGGAGAGCAGGGACTTCTTTCCCCACTCTTAACCTTTTATTGTGCTTTCGGCTCTCATTTTGCCCGAGTCCACTATTCTCCATGGAGGTAATTACAGAGAAAAGTGTGTCCTCACCACTTTCCTGCTTTCCAATAATTCTATATACTTTCTCTATAATTCTGTGTTCATGAAGAGCTAGAGTTAGACTACAGGTTCATTTCTTCATCCTCTCTCTCCCTCTCCAACTCCCTCATTCATCTAGGGAGACCTAAGCAGCTTCCACATTTGTTTACCCCCAGAGTAGTTAATTTCCTTGCAATTTCTTACAAGATGCCTCTGTTCACTTTACTGGAGAGCCCCCAGACATGTATGAAGGCTCTTCTTGCAGTCAAGTAGGTGATATCTTACCTCCTCCATCATCTGATGCCTCCAGGCTCTGCTGTCTGAGACGATGGCTGCAGCAAAGCACAAGAAAGAATTTCAACTGCAAGCCCAGAAAAACACCTTGTTGTGCCCCCTTCCTCCCCACAAACTTCATAGCCTGTCAAGGAGAGAGTTTCCAAGTATGCTTAGCCTACAGACTGATGTTCTATACTCCTCATTGCTGGGCTCAGCAGAAATCTCATCTTAAGCAAGAGGTACCTAAGACAAACCCCTAGGCTGCACACAGTAGGGCCTGGGGTGGGTCTGGGAGGAAAGCAGTTGCTTTCTAATTTTCCTTCTTTCTATTTTATGGGAGTGACAGAGCCATGATCTACTCCAAATCTAGGGAACTATAGAATGACCAGCCCTGCCCCACCCCAGAACACATGATATGAATTCCTGACAGGCTCTGCACCCTCTCCCACTTTCAGATCTTGCTGTACTGATCAGATGATCAGATCAGATGTAAAAGTTACGGAAGAAGTCTCAGCAACAATGGGAACTTACTCTTCTACTTCTTCTGCATGCTTTCTTCCTGACCTGCAAGACAAGGAAGGCTTATGTTTAGAAAAGGCTAGAGACAATTAAAAACTTAACCCTTCCTTTTATGATTGTTATTGTGCAAAACAGTTCCTGCACCGGGTCTGATATTACACATCACACCTTAAAGAGTTCTGAGTGACTATTAAGCCAGTGTATCAAAAAAGCCCACTTGGGTCCCAAAACCACTTGGGTCCCAAAAGATAGCCATGCCCAGATATGGCAAGAACCACACTCTGGTTCTTTAGTTTCTCAGATACTTTTTTATGCCCTTTGCCAGCAGCTGCAGGTAAAGCTGGCCATACCTGAGTAGAGAGGTTGGCGCATTAAGGAGTGAAGAAGGTGCTGTACTTTATCTACTCCTGAGAGATCAACAGCTTCTTCCTCCCCATGGTTGTGCATAAAGACTTTCTGGTTGCCTTTCAGGTTAGGAGTCCCACCTGAGCTGGCCAAGCTCAGGTCAGACATGCAGTTGCTGCAGAAAATCAGGCTTGATCTGGCTGAGTTAACAGGAGTTCATAATAATAACATGGGGGGAAGTGCTGGCAAATGGCAGCTCCCCTGCTCTCCACCCCAGCAAGCCCAGAAGTAATTCAGTCCCGATTAGGGACGCTTGTTCAATATTCAAAATGTAAAACATGGAGGTTGCTGAACCAGCACTTTGAAAAGTTAATTAAATGCCAGGTTTCTTTTTAGCAGATACTCCATCACTCACTGATTGCTTTGGCCATTTTGCAGAGTGAAGTTTCATGTCTATGCGTTGGGAATAAATATTCTCCCCTCCCCTGAAGTCAGGGTGCCATGACAAAGAATACATGGGACTCTCCCCTATCACATGCACTGTCCCAGGACACACCAAGATGTAAGAAAAGTTACTTCACTGCCTTGCACTGCTCTTTTCAAAGCACTTTGTGACATGGCACAGGCCTCTCCTCATCTGCTCTCTGTTCTATGAAGACAGAGTCTTCATCTAGCTCTCCTGTGAATAATCTATTCTTCTAAGAGCAAGGAGCAGGACACAGAGGATGTCTAGCTATATGGAGAAGAGGTATAAAGAGAAGGAAGTCCTTTGTCTCTACTGCTCTCTATGGAGCTTGCAGTCTGTGAGAAGCTAAAGATGACACTGTGTCAGTGATCTGAGCCCAGTAATATTGACTGCTATAATCAGAACTGCAGCTGTGTGGTGACACCTGCATCTGGGCTTTCAGCTGCATCTGCACCCTCTGTTCAGAGGCAGAAATCCAACAGAACTGGGGAGTTTAGGAAAGAGCTTTTCCATTGAGGATGAACTCTCCAGCTCCATCCTTCTCCCCAGTGGTAGTACAATGCACTTTTTGTGAACCTCTTGATACTATGGAGAAAGAAATAAATGGTTTCAGAGAGCCCTCCACCAGTGCTCAGTGGCATTTAGACTCTGAGAAGATGAAGGTAGAAAGATGATGCAAGATTTCTCCCATTTCATTCCTCCTTTATGCCTTCACAGAACTGGTTCCCATATAGCCTTGCCCTCTCCAAGCTGAAACATCCCAAATGATGGCATTGAACAGCTTTGCACAGTGAGATGATTTCCTGAGGGTTCAATTTAACATCTTCTCGGCATGATCCCATTACTCTTGATGATTGTCCAACTCAAAGTAACACACTTTTCCTCAGTACTCACACTCCTTATATCTTTGCTCCTATCTCCAGGCAGGAATGAAACACTCCACATGTTCATACTTCCCAGGAGAAAAGGTCACTCCTACTATCCCTGTAAGCAATTTCTCTTTCTTTTTCCTAAGGTCCCTGTTGTGACTGATATCCAGGTGGCCCACAGGGAAGGCAGTCATGTCAGTTCTAGAGGCAGAGACTGCTTTGCTTATGTTCTGAGACTTAAGCTTTCTCAACTTTTCCTTGTTGTTAGAAAAGGACTTATTCAAGACAATAAGCAAATACTTCATTATGAAACAGCTGCACTATCTATCGGAAAAAATAGTAATTTGGAGAACAAACTCATCAGCAAGGAAGGGGGAATAGTACTGGCCCCTTTAGCCCCAGAGCCCAGGTGTTAGAACTCTCCCATCAAACAAGACTGTTCCTTCCTCTTCCCAGGGCAAGTTACAGCCCCGTGCTCAGTGCCCTCAGCAGAATGCCACAGTCCCTGTGCCACAGGTCCCAGCAGTGGCACTGGGTGAGGCAATTCTCTCATGCTGATAGTACTGCAGTTTATACAGAGCATTTATATATTAGCAGCACTGGAGCAGGAGCTAGAAATGACTGCTCTTCTGGTTAGGAGAGACATCTGCTTCCAGTCACCTGTACTAGATGTGTTTGCTAATATATGACTTAGTACAGCATTATTTGATGAAATTAGCATTTCAAGTCAGCTCATGAGCTCACATGTAGAAAACTATCCCAAAAATATAGTATGAAGCTTCCATAGCACTGGAAGGAATTGTATGTTTTACACTCTGTGGCTTTAAGGATCGAGCAAAGAAGATACCAGGCAAACTACTATTTCCTCTATTTATTTTATAAGGCTTCCTTTCATTTTGTTTGGTGCCAAATTACTTTTTGAGTTCTTGTTTCAGACTGGGGGAAAAAATCACAGAACATTTTTGGTTTAGCTAGTCTTGGTTTTTTTTTGGCAAAACTGCAGTACCTAAACCTATGTAACAAAGTGACTCTGAGAGGAAAGACAAGCTTTGTCTTGTGTCCTAAGGTTAAAAACCTTCAAGGCAGTAAGAGAAATCATTAATAGATCTTCAAAAGGTGTCCCACCTTCAATTCTGTCCATTCCATAAGCTTAGCTGAGGGCTAAGCTATACATGCAGATAGTATTCCTGCAGAATCAATCAACTGCTTGTCTCTTTGCTCTCCAAGTAGGATGGGAAGCCTCACAGGATTTCTTCATGATGCTATCACATTGCTTTAAGAGTTGTGAAGTACCTTACTAAGAAAAGTCTTATCTTACCAATGCCAATTGCAAACATTGAGACCAACATTTCCTCCTTCAGGAGTATCAGGTCTGGGTACACAGCACCCTCTTCATTCACCTCGTGAGCTTTCTAGTGGTGAGTGAAAGCAGACGTGGAACGAACCCAACTAAACTCAAGCCAGCATACACAGCTTTCCTTCTCTTTGCTCATGTTCTCAGCAACACAAAGTGCACTGCTCTGCTTTGTCTGCTGCAGCAGGAGGCACAGCCCAGGGAGGGCAGCAACAAGGACCTACAAAATGAGCAGTTGAATATGAACTACAGATACAGTCAAGTAAGGATAAACAAAATGATACAATCCCAGGAGCCGTGCTCAGAAATACATTCTGTCTGCTGTATTATACACCAGCCACTCCTCATTTTTGTGAGACAGGGATACATCTGGTTTTTTCACTTATGCTCCCAAATCCATTGCATCTGGAAGGGCAAAGAACATGGACTCACTCCATCACCTGTACAGTTCCCTTTAAACTCCCTTTCCCTGAGAGGCCGTCAGCACTCCCAAACATAACCATAATATTCCACCAGAATATTCCCTCTGGCTTTGGACAGCTGCATACCCCTCTCTATTTCAGGGTGCTGAATAGCTGTGAAATGGGGTGAAAGACCCTGACAGTCCTTGTGTAACCCCATGGTATGTAACTCCTAGTACAGAATATCTATTTCTCTCCTAGCTCTGCCCTGGGACAGAGGATCCAGATCTGATCCTTCTTCACATTAATGAGAAGGGGTTAAACCTCAAACCTGAGACTTTATTCCCATACACACCCCTGATGTACAGCTGAGCCGCCTGCAACTTCTGTGCTGAAAGGTGAAAGGCAGTTCCAATGTAGACATCATCTCTGTTAAACTGTTTCTTTCTCATTTAATGGACTACCACGTAGATCTAAATGGAGATAAAGTGGCAGGGCTCAGAGAACAGCCAGGATGCTATCTTTATGCAGCATGACAATGTGCAGTGGTTAATTACACACCGTTAACCTATTTTAACAGAGGACATAACTGGGATGAATGGGGGGAAACGTCCTTGAAATCTTTTAATGTCCACAGCTCATGAGAGCTCCAGACACACTTGTGTCCTGCACCGCGCCACAGCCAGGCTCCGGGGGGCTCACTGAGCAGGACCGGAGGTTCTCCCGAGCGGCCCGGGGAGGTGTGAGGTCGGGCAGCGCGGCTAAGGAAGAGGGAAGTGATTACCGCAGCTTGCTGAAACGCACACGGAGGCGGCCGGAGGAGGAGAGAGGCCTGGGAGCGCGGGCGGCCCGCTCGCCGGCCCGGCTGTGCCCGCTCCGCTGCGCTGCGCTCCCCCGGNGGCACCTCCGCCAGTCGGTCCGCACCCAGGGCGGCTCTCGCTCTGCAGGGCAGCGGGCGAGAAATCCAGCTGCCCGCGTCTGTTGGCCTGTCTCCTGGCACGCCGCAACCACTTCTGCGAATCACGAGGAG
Organism: Notiomystis cincta; assembly: GCA_013398075.1. Lineage (NCBI taxonomy): Eukaryota > Metazoa > Chordata > Aves > Passeriformes > Notiomystidae > Notiomystis > Notiomystis cincta. The sequence continues at coordinate 15,402 of VZRX01014831.1, forward strand.
CCAGAAAGCCGCTCTAAGCTGCCCTCTTGCTAAAAGAATGAAACGGGGGGGAAAAAGGAGAAGGTGCTGATGTTCAGAGATGCACTTTGTTTGGAGACAGTAGGGCGATGCAAGGGCGGGCAGAGACAGGCTGGGTGCGCAGGAAGCAAGCCAGCGGCCGGCGTTCTGCCTCAGTGCTTCCATCCAAAACCATGACCCACCTTAACACGGAAGGCTTGGCACAGCCCACAGGGAGGCACGAAGCCTTTTGCCTCTCGGGCAAAGACTGTAATTCAGGTCTAGGCCTGAGGGAGGAGGGAAAAAAAAGATTAAAAAAGACGTTGTACTCTCTTGCTCAAGTGTTCCTTAGGTGCCCATCACCACCAGTGAGTGGGCGGTGAGCTAGGAGTTGCAGCTTGTTCAATAGCCTAAGGCGCAACTAAGTTACACATCCAACATGACACACAAGTGCTAACTGATGGCTCTCTGGGCTCTCCAAGGGTGGGTCTCGGTCACTGCTTGTTTGCCGTGGCACAGGAAAAGACACATTCACCGAGGCTGTCTCTAAATCAGAACTGCTACCTGTGCTGGAAAGTACTACAAGGTGTCTTCTCAGCTATTCCATTGCACCTTCTCTGAGGCTCTATCTGTTGTTTTAACTTTCCACCCTCTCTTCCTGGCCTATGGCAGCTTGGAAAAGCCAGGTTTTCCTTTACAAAATTATGGACTTTAACCTTCACATCTCCTACAACTGAGGCAAGTTTCACCACGATTTCAGCATGCTATGAGCCTTTATTTTCGTCATAGGACGTCACCTCACAGCCCTCCACTTCCTAGCCCTGGAATGTATGGCTCTCTGTACCACTACAATGGGGTTTGGGGCAGACACACACTTTTTAAATGGCCCTACCATCCACCTTGTGGCCCCTCACGAGCCACCTGTGCTGGCCAGGCTGAACACACTGCCCCAGAGCACGGCTCTGGAAGAGGGTGGATGCAGCAATGTGCAGGCATGCTCTGTGAGATGGGAACTGACAGACACTGCTGCTAGCCAGCTCCAGCTGAAACGGACTTGTGAGGCACTTAATCAATCTCCAGCTGAAGTGTTTTTGTTTCTCCTCATGTCCTAATATGTGGGCTTACTTAACAGAAACAACACAGGAGGAAAGCTCTGGCAAGCAGGACTTTAGGAACTGGCACAAAAGAACAAGCTGACAGAGAGTGTTCCCGAGGATCCCTGAACCTCAGCCTACTCACTGCATCATCCCCGAAGCAGATGTTCCCAGGGTTCCCCCTCTCGCTCACTGGTAGAGAGCTGACCGGCAGAGCTGTTCACAGCTCCCACTGAGCAACAGAAAAAACAACAACACTCAGTACAAATTCCTGCTGTGTGGGAAAACAGAAAACAGTGCTGCAGTTTCTAGAGGTATCCACCACACATCTTTGGTCCCTGAGAACAGGGGCTCCTGTCGAAGTGATCACGTTCTTGGCCTCCAGTAAGCACAAAGCCCAACTCTCAAAAGAGTCAAAATTTCTCTTGAGGTTACAGGAGCATTTCAGCTTCCTTTTAAAGAAAAAAAGTACACTTCTGAATTCTTATGGTTACAGGAAAGAACTGACTGCTAAAGGAGACAGAAAATGTATTTAAGGTTGGTTGGGGTTTTTTTCAAATCTCACAGTAGAGAACAAACCCATGATTAAGAGGTTCAAAGACCTTTCACTCGTGACTGGCCTCACTGAAAACATTTATATGAAAAACATTAGAAAGAATTAGGTGTTTATTACTGAATGGTATCTTGTTCTCATCTGAGAGCAACAGCTTCTGAAAGAAGATATTTTAAGAACTTGGATTAAGAATTTGAGAATAGTAGAGAGGGGTGATATGGGGAAGGGGGCTGGGGGAGGGGGAAATAGGGCCAAGCAAGTAGATCAGGTCATCTCAGGTCCTTTTCAACAGGCAAACCGCATTAAGCTAGACTTCACAGCCAATATAGAGGTGACCTACAATGGCCAGACAAGCTTTTAGCCTTGGCTATGACAGATACAAAAGGGTTGGAAGTTGCATGTATTCATCAAGAAGGTTTTGCTACGTTAAAATAGAAGTATTTGGGACAGCAATAATAGCATCCCCTAAATTTACTGGGAAATTTCTTGCAGATGCAGAGAAATAAGGAAGGAAGATGCTTTATTCTCAATTAAAAAAAAAAATTCAAAGAGACTTCACCCTGAGAATACTCTGCCACTTCAGCAGCTTACATGGACTGTTACCAAAAATGCCACACTTCTGTTCTGTTTTTGTCATGCAAGCTTCATTTCTAGGTGAGCAAGAGGTTGCAATCCTACTAGACCTTCCATTGCCCAGTACCTTTCCAGAAAAAGAAGTCAAAGAAAATTTCACTAACTGGGAAAAAATAAACAGAAATCTAGGTTAAAAATAAGAAAGAAGGAAAAAAAAAAGAGAAAGAAAAAAGAAGAAAAGGTTTAAAAATCTTGAAAAGAAAAACAAAAAACACACAGGAAAAAAGGAAAAGAAGAAGCGGAACTCTTTTTCCAGGCTCATCTGAGCACTGCAAAGACAGAAACGGACATAAGTCTAACACTTTTCCCTTGCAGGAAACTCTTGCAAGTCACACTAAGCAGGTTTAAAAAGGAATAAAAATCCCCTGTGACAGCCAGGGCACCGAGAGATTCTCAGGTGACTCTTCTGCCTTTTAGGGACTTTTCTTTTTCTGCCAGTTATCTTTACTGAGTCTAAACAGGAACACCAAGGAGAGCTCACCCCAGCAATGACATGAAGGGACGAGAGGACAGGAGCTTGTTAGCATTCCTGGAACATCCAGCCTATTAAAAAAAGAAAAAAAAAAAAAAAAGAAAAGAAAAAGAGGAGGGGGCAGGGAGAGAGAGGAAAAAACCCACCCTGGGCCTGCACATTGCAGCTCAGCGCCATCTTGATGTCCTTGATGCGTGCCGATGGCATGGAGGTGGCTGGCACCAGATCAGCCCAAGAGAAGGAATGAGAGGCCAATGGAGATTTATGTGAGGAGAGTGAGATGGACAAGGTAAAATTGTCAGGAGGAGTTGTTAGAAAGTAAAATATATTGTGACAATTCCACTCCTGCCGTTCATCAATAAACTGACAGATCATTTAGTGTCAATTAGGAGTGATAGATGGACAAGTCCCCATGATCCTGGGCCAAAATTAATGGCTGGGAGGGAGAGGGTGATTGAAAATGACGGCTGACATTGAGAGGAAAGTCCTGAAGGTCCCCAAGGGGCCATTACTTGCCTCATTCCCTTGCAGATCAATGCAGGGACAAACCCAAAAACAGACACTTCAAGACAAAACTTAATCAGACTTCCTTTTCTTTCTTCTCCTTCTGAGTTGTGCCCCCTCACTTGGCAGCCTTGATCCTCTCTGCCTGTACTCTCCACTTCACTGAGGACATCCGCAGATGGCTGCAAGCTGCAGAGCGAGGCTGACGTCTCCCTCACAGCCAGGAGTCTGGCTCTGCTCCTAACGTGGCAGTGTCACAGGGAAGCCCAGACTGAGACTCACCTCAGCACTGCTGGATTGGGAGTAGAGGACAGAAGCAATGACACAAGCTTTCCTGCACTGTCCCAGACTGAGAAGCTCATGAGCACTTTATTACTCCCAGCTGCAAGACAGGGATTGCTGGAGGTTCTGACACCAGGCACTCTCAGGGGTCATTTCTTATAGAGAGAATACAGGATAGTTTAAGCCCATATTTTTGAAACAGGAGGTTTTTAACTTTACTTATCTCTAGAGACCTTGAATCATAAAACCCTTTAATCTCTTAAATAACTTTCTACCAGCTCCAGGGTGCAATCTCATCACTGCCCACCCTTCAGAGCCTTAAATGGTAAGGGGCTGGGTTACCCTGCTCTAAAGGTCACCCCAGCTGCATCCTCTTCCTTCCTACAGGCACTTAATATTCACCTTCTTGACAAATGCATTCCTGGACACTGTACCACTCTACCACTTCTGTTCCAGAATGCTTCAGGTCATTTTCCTAAGCAAGCCTTGATTATTCCAACTCTGTGTGGCCTATCAGTCAGAAAGGGAAAATTTCAGTTGTAGCTGAAGGACCAGTTGCTAAACTGCCTCAATCAATGTAAAAAAAATGATGTACATGTGCAGGCACTGGAAGGGACCTCCTACTGAAAGCAGCACTTGTGTTTGCTTGCAGGGCTACCTGAAACAAGCTGTGTTTATTCCTCAACAACCCTAGGTGCTGCCTGCAGAGCTGTAGGAATTTTAGGGGGCTCATTGCAAGACCAAAGGGATCAAGCACTGAAGTAAACTGAAAGAGTCCCAGGAAACAAAGAAATTAAGATACTGCTAGAGAGGAAACTGGAAGAAATTCTATCAGGAAAGTCAGAGAGACGAGATCAGAAGAAGCTGGAATTAAATGAATCATGGAAGTACCCCTCCTTTATCAAATCCTCACCAGCATGCAAAACTGGATTCCCTTTCCCTTTCCCCACCGGCAGGCACTTTGTGTTTCTTCCTTCTGATGCATGAGATAACCTGACAGTAAACCTCTGCTATGCTTGTCAAGAGTGTCAGCACCGATGTCATTAGGGACATCAGCACAGCTTTCAGAATGGCACTTGGGCTCCATCCAGTGGTTAGAGAGCTGCTTCTGTACCAAAACCCAGCTGTAATTACTGTTATTTATCTCAGCAGGCTACTAGGCCCCAAGTGGCTGCCCAGGCTCTTGGCTGGTCCCCTTTCTGCTAAAACTGGGGCTAGAATGTTGCTGGGGCAGCAATGAGGCTGCCTCTTCTCACAGAGAATGATTCTTCTGAGTATAGGTTTAACTAGACACAGCAGATTCAGGTACAGATGGGCCTGGTTGTATAGAAAAATGAATTTTCTGTCACTACTTTGCACCATTTATTTGCTGTCTGCAAAGGACCAGCCCTGGGGGTTTGCTCAGACCCTTACCAGTGGTCCTCATCATTGCTCTGATTTTCAAAATGGGACTTCTATCAGTGACAACTGTTCTACAAGAGTACTGGGAGTCCAAACTAATCTTCCCACATTTGGCTTTTGAAAACTTGAGTAGAAGAGATCATTTTGATGGTTCTCAGCAATTTAAATATCTGGCACTTGTAAATACTATGGAAACTCATGATAAAATACTGTATCTCACACACCAGCCGGGCTAATCAATTTTAAAAATCACTTAGGTTGGAAAACTTTAAAAGTCTTCCTCCTCTTCCTATCTTGCACAGTCTGAGACAGCAGCAGTCTGATGGAAATAATCAGCAAGATGGTGAGAATATTTACAAGTTCACATAAGCATGACATGAGCTGGGCAGGTAAGAGACTAAAAGAGATACAAAAACAGGTTACAAACTAAATTCTACTCTAACATGCACCAAATGGAAATAAAAAGACCATTTCAAGTGATCATTTCATACTGATAAGACTCTGAACTAGAAATATAGCAGATAAGTATCCCTGCAGGAAAACCAACACAGGCACAGTTGTAACTGCCTGAATCTATCAGAAACAGAACTAAAAGCTAAGACTTCAAATGGAGAAAGAGTATCATAAATAGCTACAAGATCATTGCACAAGTGGACACAGTATCCAATCTGACCCACAATATATTTACACAACATAGAAAATCTAACTGTAGTCACTTTGCTCATCCTTCCTTTCTAAGTGAAAGGAAAAAAAAATCAGATTTTTATACTGCCAGTTCTGAAAATCAAATTACTTCTAACAGAACAATTCCCAAGTGTAGGTTCAGTTACACTGGCAAAAAAGGGCTTAAACCTAAATCAGATATATCAACAGAAGCATGTTATTCTAACTACATCTACACTAGTGAACTTGAAGTTAACTTGATGGGCTTCCAAACTGAGTCAAATTGGTTGAAAAGCTGTGGGGAGATAGAGCCTGAGAAAAGAGAAACAACAAAGCTACAGCAGCATTGGTATGACATCAGCCAATGACTCAGACTTTTCACATGAAGGCTTTACCCTGGGATATGTAACAAAGAAAGCCCTACAGGCCAGCACCTCAGGCTTTTTTAAGGGAGAGAAGAAAGATCAGCTTGGGGAGAACACACAGCTGAAGGAAAGACAGGGGACTAAGTTGTACAAAACCCTTGTACCTCATATGACTGGAGAGAGTAAAACCAAACTCCTTCGTAACATTTATTCAATAAAAACCCTTAATACAAATGAACACTGTTAGATATGACATATCACATGTATGACTGAGCAAGGGGCACATCTTGGTCTCATGATCCAGTGCAGATTCTCAGAGGCAGAAAGGTCTGCAACCCTGTGTGTCCTGTTCTGCTTCTCCAGCTGATCTGCATCCAGTGTCAAAGAAGCCTTTACTCCACACACCTACAATGTCTTGTAAGCAATGCAGCTGAGATGCTGGGGGAGCACCACCCACAGCTACTGCTGCAGATCTATAGGATAAAGCCAATGTCAAACAATGGAAACCATGGTAAAATAGCACGTGGCACAGTGCTGTTACATTAGGAACCTGTTCACTGTCCTCCAGGGCACCTTAGGCACAGCCCTGCATATGTATTCCCTCCAATGCAGTCCTTCACCTAACCAACAACTACACAACTTATTTTTCCTAAACAATTAAATTGAACCTTCTTGTCTGCTGTCACATTTCCATAAAGCTTCTACTTGGTCCTACAAAGATCCTACAAGGATCATTGATGGCACTTTTTTAATACCCTGAGGTGGATGCATCTTTGCAATGGCAACTTCTAGCTGCAGCCAGCCTATGAAAAATAACCATTATCAGGGTTAAACTGGAGAGCAACAGGAGTTCAGGCTGAGATTCCCTTGCTTTATTCTAATCTCCAGATTTCCAGACTATTATTTTCCAGAGACAAATAGAGTGATAATTTTCCCAGAAAAGTACTGTTTTTTGGAAAGGCTACCCCAGAATACAGACCACCTTTCTCCCCTCCCAAGAAATACTGACTGCATAACAGGTTTCTGGATCCTCAGGTCCTCACCCATTCACAGTTTCAGAAAAGAAAATACATAACTTTTCATAAATCAGAGTGCCTCCAAAGTATATATTAAGACATATACACTTTTATTATAGGCCTTTAAGTACACGAGGAATCTCACACCACTCCACAGCTGAGCCCTTCAGCTCTGTGAATATGAAATACAACGTAAGTATAATTTCTCAGCTTGGAAAACCACAACTATTTGAAAGCAAGCAATCTCCTCCCAATCTGAACTGTCCTTTGGTTTTCACACCTATTCTACTACCATGTCCAGATATTTCCTTTGTCCTACATGTCCTTCATAAGCACCAGGCTTCTCAACATACATTCTACAATTCGTATACTTTTTCCTCCCATCTCTTCTTGCTGACCATCTCCATCCATCTCCATCATACCATAACCCCATACACACAAAAGCATTGACAAATTTCACCTTTACTGTCAAGGCTGATCACTAAAGCCTGATGTGTTCATTGCACTCTTGTCAGTGTGGTGCTGTCATATGTCACTCTCCTGGAAAGGACAGAACCATCCATCCCAGCTCCTGCATTTAACATGCTCATTATGTTCTTGACTCCTCCCAGGCACTGCACCAGGTAAGGAATACACTGCCTCTGGCAAACAGGGACATGTACACAGTTCTAAGCCTCGCCAAGTCAATTAGCCAGTGGAACCAAACAAAAGCAATACTTCAAATGCCTTGAACAAGTTACATTGATACTGGAAACAGAGGCTATCTAGAAGACCCAGGAAAACTGTTACAATGTCTGTGACAGCAAGGTCCAGCTAGTGATGTTCCTTTATTCCACACCTAAGTCCCTCTAAATAAGGAAAGAGGGGAGGACTCACTTGGTTGTTGCCAGTACAGGATCATCTGCCCAGCCTCCTTGCCGGCGTGGGGGTTTAGGTGGTGGAACCTTTAATAAAGAGAAGAGACATGTTACAGACAGCTCCAGTCAAGGCAAAGTCAAGCCATTTGAGAAACCAGGTCCACACACACAAATGTAACACTTGACCAAATAACAGAGGGATAGTGTTTAAAATGCTGTTTTTTCATAAAATAAAAGGAAGACATGAACTATAGGACAGGTTTGTAAGCTTGCCTGTAAACAAAAAATGCATCACCCTAATCAGTATCTTGACAAGTTTCAGGTCTGTGTGCCTTTGGCTTTTTGAGGACACACAGTACAGTAGCAGACAGTTCCACAGAGGATGTGCTCTCCTGGCAAAATAGGGTTCACTGGGAACTTGTTCCACTGTTGCCCACATATCGGTGGGAGGTATCACATTATGTCTTTCCTAGGGTACAAGACAGCATGTTTTAGACATCTTGTTTTAGATGAGGAATTGTTCCTAAAAACTCTGCTTTTGTCCACTGCTTAGAATAGGGGATAGATGCCAAGATCAGACACAGTGATCTATACCCAAACTCTTCCAAAGTTAGGGCAGTGATGATGAATCCCATCACTGCCACCACTGAAATCTAATGGGAAAGATCATCTGGAACTTAAAGAGATCCCCTGCTATTTTATTGCATTGTCTTGCATGGCACTCTGCCACATGGCAAGAGAAAATGGGAATTCACCTTAGGGCTTATGATGGGAATTTTCAAATGAGGCCATGAATTCACACTATTTGGAAGTTGCCCATTGCTCTTTATAGTTTTGGGCTTGATTCCCCCAGCCTGAGGCACTTTGTACAGCACTGCCTTCACTGTTCTGCATGGCAGGCAGTGATGAAAGCAGAGACAAGGTGAACCCAGCTTACATAGCTCCCAATTGATGATGCCCAGTGAGGGAAGATGGATTACAAGGACCTGTGAATGGACCATCATGAGAAAGAATGATTGCGTAAAAGATGTCCCAAAACAGAAAAAATGGTAACTGCAAAGGAATGGTGGGGGCACAGGTGGCTTCCATAGCTTTTATTAAGAAAGTGAATGAGTGGGATGACTCCTGAGGAGTTTTGACTTCAGAGAGGGCCTTGCATGTGTAGTGGGGTCAACCCTGAGCCAAAGCCAAATCACCTCTTGCCACAGATGAGGACAGGGTTGAGCTAACCCCTGATGGTAGGGGTCTCCCATGTTTATTTCTTGAAGTAGAAGCATTGTTTGTGAGTGTGGGAAATTAAGAGACCCTGCCAGGGGCAGCCTCTGCCTGCTGCAGGGAGGGGGCATGACCCTGCATAGCTCCCTGATAGAAGCAAAAATAGTCATCCTCCAAAAATAAACAGGGAGCAGGAATGAGGCAGGAGCTGCAGTCCCAAAATACCAACTTTCTTCGGCAAAGGGAGCACAGGAGGGCAGAGGGACAGGCAGGGAGCGTGAAACGCAGGAAACAGCCTCCTTATATGGGCTCATCCGTAGGGGACAGAGCTCAGTCGACTGGAATGACCATGTCACAGAATGTGAAGCCTTCAGGGGCCCAAGTGAATGGAGTTTTCTGATCTTTAAATGATTCCCCCAGATTCTTAAGATGCCAAACCAGAGAAGAGGCTACAGTGCCAAAAAAGGAGCATTTTGAATTCAGTTGATCTGGACACACCCAGAGCCCAGGAAAAAGTGGGAACACACACCACATATGGGCGTGCATGCCCACATAAACATCCCTATTCCCATTACACACACTCCTAACTCACAAACACACTCCTTCCCACACAGATGCTTCCCATGCAAACAGCCCCCTTTCCTCTCACACCATCCCTCTGATAGCCAGCAAGCTGTGTTTCCAACACACAGCCTCATAACTCCTCACAAAGGTGCACAGAAATACAAAAATTACACCAAAGAACTTGGGCCATAAGGCTGAGGGAAAATGCAGCATCTCCAGGGCATTTCAATGCACCTGCAATTTAATTTCCTCTTCATCAAAACTAGCCTTCAGATCAAAGATAACTCAAGTGGGGCACACCGTATCAGAGGGTGACGACGATGTCTGCCCCAGTCTTTGCACAAGGCATGACTCCAGGGCATCTAGGGGTTTGATTCCAATGTCTTGCCAATGTTACAACATGTTCCCACTGATCATACACACCAGACAACCCTGAATGTGTGTCAGACCCTGAAAAATATCTCATGTACACCTACAGGTCTTTTATTCTTCTTGTAATAAATCAGGTAATTCTTTCTGAATTGCCTACAGGAGCACTAGCAACAGGAAAGGCAATGTTAACTGTCAGCTGAGGAGAAATAGCTTTTCTTTGTTAGTTGCCTGGAAAGTGCTGCAATAAGGTCACATGCCACATACACTTTTGTCAAGTAAATAAACTTACCTTCATATACTTTCACATTTCCAAAACCTCAGCATAATTTACAACTGAGTGCAATGTCGTGCTCTGCCATAATATGGTGACAGGTAGGGGAACTTTGCAGCTGCAAGCAAGAGCTCGAGGCAGAAAGTGGGACAAATGTCAACCCCAGAGGGCTCAGAGCAAAAACAAAGTACACTGTTCTTCTGTAATGCAGCAAATATGCTCCTAAACACACCTTTTTGGTGAAAAAGACTGGGGGATTTAAATTATCAGAACTTGCTGGTACCTACTGTTACACCTGAGGCAAGATTTGTATGTATGTTCCCAAATGCAAAGCTATACATCCAAACGGTTCAGTGTTCAAAACACTGAGATACCACCAGCTCCTGAGAACAGGGTTGTCTCTCAGTGTGGTCTCTTGCTGCTCAGTCTCTTTCACAGCATTAACTAATCACTTACTTGCTGTGATTTGGCTTTCTACTTCAGTTTTGTCTATTATTTATCTCCAGAAGATCTCCCCTACTTGAGTTTCTGCAGATTGTTCTTTTTCCATGGTCTGAGTTTTTGTTTGGTTTTTCTTTTCTCAGAAATTCAGCTCACCATTTTTGTAATGGCATTTTTCCAGTATTTCTCAGGACACCTTCTATACCAATACTTTGATACTACATCCCTAATCAGTATTTTATCTTCCTCTTTAAAAACTGACTGGCCCAAATTCCATCTCTCCTGCATTAAGAAGTCTACCTTCTTCTTTATCATTTTTCAAGCCCTTTCTTATCAGAGAGATGCAGAATTCCAATCTGGCTTCCCCATTAAAGCAGAAATTTCCAGGCTACTTGTCAGATCATGTCTACAGTTCTGAAGGTGCCAGTTGGATGCTGCTTCCCTCACGGAAGCAACTACCCCGTGTGTCTCTGAATCCTGAAGGTCCAGCAAAGTTTCTTTCAGAACCTACCACAACAGAGGCTGATTATGGGCATGTTAAGTCCCTCAGATTCTCAAGTGGGTCTGGAAATATGGATTAATTTACCTTCATCAACATGACAACTCCTTTGAAACACTGAGCACTCTGTGCAGGGATGCAGGGACTCAAATGACATTGACAGTGTGCAACAGAGGACATGCAATTCTTCTATCATGTCATATTTCTCCTAAAATATATAGGATCTGTGTTTTTCCAACACACAGACACTGTGAGACTTTACACAGTATGTAGGTGTCTTGTTTTTATACTATATTGACCATGGAGTGAAAAGAAAGAAGTATGGGCAGTCTCAAGGACTCCCTTTCCAGCAAGATGCCAGAGGCTCCCCCGACTGAAGAAAAGCAAATCTCCACAACCAGGCCTGATGAATTAGTTTTGATTGCTGCCAATTAAGGAGCTGTAAGTCAAATAGCCCCACTGCTCCTAAACAGCCACATAAAGCAATCTATACTGATCTCAGAGCATATATGATATCAAAAACACATCAATTCCAAGATCTATGCAAGTCTGGGCTTTTTGCAAAGAATAAACTCGTCTCCACTGGCTCTCTTTATCATGTCCATAGACAGTTCAAATAATGCATCTGATTTTAATGACTATCCGCCAAGGACTTCTGCATGTCTTAAACACCTAGCAGAAAATACTGGATTTGCATTTCATCCACAAACTGTCCTTTTCACAGTCACTGACTTTGGTTACTAGAGAAAGTGTTATTAAGACAGAAAAAGTTCTTGGGGGGCTTCAAATATTCTCTGCTATCTATCACAGCCAGTAAAGGAGCAGTTCATGTTTTTAACCAGCTATGAAGAATTGCTCTCCTAAAACAGTGGCCAGCTATTTGTCAGCTGACGTGGCACCTGTGAGGAAAGCTGTCACCTTTGCAGCATTTGGCAGCTTAACCTGTCTGAGGAGTTACTGCTCTCCCCTGCAGGAAAACAGTGAATCAGCACACAATAATCTGATTCTCTGAACAAGGGGTCACCAGGTAGAATCCTCCCACAACCCACGGTTATAGGAAAGTCCCTCCAACCCTCCTAGGCATGAACATTTCTCAAACAGTTTGCTACTACTTTATGCTACATATGGTCAGACATTTTCCCATCCACCTTCCCACTTCAGCTCTTTTATTGCCTTTAGGTGGGTCCAGGAGCACTCAAAGTATAAAATAAATATCCAGAAAAGGAAAATATCTTAATAAAATTCTTTTCAATGCGATTGTCCCTAATCCACATCAAGGTAGACAAGCAGGCAGGATACTTACTAGAAAGGCTGGGAAACATGGCTGACCAGAAAAGCTATTTCAGAAGATGTCATCAAAAGGCAAGGAGATAAGCTCAGAAAGCTGAAAATAACTGCCCTGCCGGTCAGCCAGTCGGGGTGCACGGGAGAGAGGCTGCACAAGGCCTTGGGGAGCTCCAGGCCACGCAGTGCTGGGGCTCACACTGGGGAAGTTGGCCTAATTAGGGAACAAAAGTTCAGCTGCATTTTTCAGATTCCTCCTGGAGAATCTGGCCAACTTCCAGATTAGAGGTCCCCAGGAACAGGCTGGGAGTCCAGCATTTCTACAAGCAACCAGAAGACCTCTGGGAAAAAAAAATGCAAACCCTGTAAAATGGAAGCAGGTAAAAACCCCAGTGCTTCCTTGGATGCTGAATCCTTTTGGTGGAGGTGCATAATGCAAGAATCCAAACAGAAGACAGAAACTCTGGGACATGGAGAGACAAATGCAGCTCAGCCCAGGATGACCACGTAAATGGGAGGGCATTCGCAATGTGCAACAGCTACGGGAAATTCTGCCTCAGAGAACCCTCCCAGGTTCTCAGAAATGCCAATTGCTTTAAGAGCTATCTACTGCCAGTCCACCCTACTCCCAACTGCATGCCTAAGAAGGCAAAACCCTGGCAATGTGCCACATACAAAATGCAGCTACCCCTGGTGAAGGCTCCTCTATAAGCTGAAGATCACAGGGGAGAACAGGATGCTAGAGAAAAACATTGCAGTTGCACTGTAAGGTCTTTGGGAATAGGAAATGTTTGTTCCAGCCATACACCAACACTCTAGATCTCACTGCTGTGCAAACTGTAGATATAGAAATGACTGTAAGTGACTGCATTACAATTATGACTCCTTAGGTCATGAACTCTCTAAACCAGAGTGGAAGGACAGTGCCCAAACCACTGTGATTATTTTTACACAAATAAGGTCCCCTGATTAACACTCAGCTGAGTGCAGCTGTTGCTGTGTTCCTCACTTGCTTGTTTCTAAGTTTCAGAGAATGTAGGGGAGAGCACTTGGGGGTGGCTGCTGCACAGATCCAGACCAGACCAGACAATGGAACGAGAGTTTGGAGCTGGGTGCCAACCACTGTGCAAGGGTAAGAACTGGGTCAGGAAAATACCGCTCTGATTAAAGGCCCTGATCATATCAAGCCCCAGGCCATGTCTACACCACAGGTGCAGACACACCTGCAAGCAGGATCCATGTGAGTCAGCTCAAGTTGGGAAATGCTCTTGTTTTAGGTACTTCTGGTAACCAAGCTGGTACCTCCCCAGGTAGAGTGCAGGTTGCTCCTCACCAGGGGATCTCCACATCATTCTGCACTGTATTTTAGAATGCAAATACACTTACTCAACCCCACCCAGCTGGGTGACCTAGCAATGTAAGAACACAACTGGCTTTAAATTTCAGGTACTTACTTTTTTTATAGTTGTTCTTCCAACAAACATTCAATCAAAACAATTGCTCCTGACATGTCTTAACCTAAAAAGCAACAGCCCATTTTTCCACCCCAATATTGTAGAAGCACTGGCAACTAGAACTACAAAAGGACATTAATGCCCCCTCTGGAAAGGCCAGATCTTCAAATCCCCTTTCAAATTGCTGCCTTAAAGCGTGTTGTCACTCAAACACTGAGAGATATAGAGCTACAGAGGCCAGCATCCACCTGTATAAGGATCAGAAATCAGGTGCTGTCCCTGCTTGTAGCCCATAAAGGACCCTGAGGCTACCTATGGTATGTTTACCAAAGCACAACTAGAGAATGAGGTCCCAGCTGGACTCATTGGAACTGATGTCTTCCCTCTCAAATGTTGCTGCCTTCAGTTAGAAAGTCTTTCCCTATGGTACCAAAATTCTTTTGGTTCCATTTGCAAAGCAGAGTGGCTTCAGGAGAAAGGACTGAGAGCCTTCTCAGACTCAGAGCAGCTCATAGGCTTGTCATTATATATAATACTCCCTATGGAGGTGGAAAACATTACTTGCTACATCTTTCTCAGAGAAGGAAGAGGACAATAAAATCAGTATTTTCCAGTTTAGAAAGGAGACAGCCGGTTTGATCTCTACATCTAAAGCATGAGGTTCCATCGCTGAAATGAACATCTGCTTATTCAGAGGTCCCTAAAGGCAAGAAAATCCCTGCTCCACTTCTGAGGGCTAGAAAACACAGAATGGGGATCAGGGGTTCTCACTGGTAGTACAAGGACATGTGCCCCAGAGCTCTCAGAGTGGAGCCAGAACTCCACAGAAGAACAGGGTTTCAGACACACCACCATCCCCAGCCATTCTTTACCATCCCAGTAGATCCACCAGCCCATTCTGAGATTATCTACGTACTACACAGGCAGCCAGTACAGAATATGGGTTTTGTTATGAGGATAAGGTGTCTAAATCACCCTGTGGGTCTATTTAGGAAATAGCCACAGTGCTTCTGCATAAAGCTCTAGCTTTCCTTTCAGATAGGGACTAAAGAAAACTAGTGGAGGGACTTCTCCAAGGCCCCAGAGCAAATCTATGGCAAAGCCACAAAAAGAACCCAGCAAAATCTTGGCTCACAACCACATTCATACTCCTGCTTATTCTGCTTCTGCAAATTAACTGAAATATTAGGATACACCCTTTATTATACCATTGATCAGCCTTACAGCCTCTGGCTAAATATCCCAGGCAGTCTTGGAAGGAGCAGCCAAATGAGTGATTCAACTGGCAAAAATTCAGATGCAAGATGAGTGGTTTGCCAAAGGATGCAAAACAAGTTTCAGAGTAGGCAGATGGCTGGAGGGCAGGACTTCAGCAGGTACGTTCACATCAACAACCCGGATGGGGCTGTTTGTTAGTATTCAGGCAGCTACAAAGTTATCTTCAGCTCAGCAAGAGGAAAGGGAGCAAATCCAGGAAGAGTTCAGATTGTAACACTCAGCAAAGCCCAAAGGGAGTTCAGAGAAGGGTTATATGAGCCATCAGGGGGATGAAGGGGCCAACTTCGGACAAATGATTCAAGAAGCCAAGTATTTCAGATTGGCCAGGCAATGACTAAGGGAGAGATACACTGCAACAAGATTTGAATCACACTTTATAACATAAAGTTCCACTAACAGTTGATTTGGAAGAGACTTATGATACAATTAGCAGAAGTTTGTAAGCATACAGTAGTATAAGTTACAAGCAGCTTACTGATCAGTCAGATTTCTGAACACTCAGTTAACCATTTCATACCGTTTACAGACTTTTACAAATGGAAAAATACTATAAAGTGTGACTGTGAAGCTTAAGAACATAAGCCTGAACAAAGACACAGGAAATACCAAACAAGAGGGTTTTCAAAGCAGGGATCCCCTCATACTAAGTAACTCCTTGCCAGGCACTATTGCATAACATCCCTGAAGCAACAACTGCTCATGTGGAAGAGTCACATCAGTATAGTTATTTTAATGAAATTTAGCAGCCAGAAGCAAGAAGGTGCCTGTGGCATGTGACCAGTCAGCACTCAACAGCAGACCTTGGGAATCAATGATTTAGGGCAGTGTATGGAGGTGGAATTAGTTCCAGTGAAATGACTGTAAGGACTGGTTCCAGCGAGGCGAGGGGGGGAAGATTAGATCAATTATCAGTAAAAATTTCTATTAGGCAACCAGTCCCCAAAACTATACCCATCAGTGGGAGGTCTCTTTGCCTGATAAATGGAAAAGTGCTCTGGGCATATTCCTGAACCATCCATCACTGCCAAATAAACCCAGTGGATCTCTTTTACAATATCATCTCTTGCACTACCAAGAGAAAACTGAGCTAATATGAATAGTCTTGACTCCTTGTGATGAGCATACCCTTCTGAGGCCAGAATTAATGAGATGGGTGATACAGGTTTCTTTTCTGGGCTTTAAATTTCACAGATGAATCTACTGTGCTACCACTACTGGAGTGGTCCTTCTGCAGAAGGAATTAAGAGCACAGGAGAAGGTGTTTTAATTATCTAACATATACAGAGAGCAACTCTAGGCCAGAAAAACTGGGCAACACCAATTCCATGGTTAGGAAGAGTGCAAGGCAATTAGCCCAAAGACTTCAACAGAAACAGGTAGAAGTTCTCAGGTTGTTCTGAATGGCATCATCCTGGCTTCTAATGCTAAATTAATGCTAAGACTTCTTATTCTAGTATTCTAGCTTTGGTGCAGGTAAGAAAGGGTATATGTATTCCTTCTCTGTGTGTAATAGGAGCCTGGTAAGAAGCACTATGACATTATCAACTACAGATTCTGGCATTCAGTGCTGGTGCAATAAAAAGAAAAGACTCATAGAAAATACAAAGGCACATGTCCTTGTTACTACTGCCTGGCCTTCTCCTCTGGGGCACCAGCAAGACTTCATCTTCTCTGGAGACAAGTTTTTACGTTATAAGAGCAAGCTAACCATACTGGACAGCAATCTAGGTTCAGTCAGGTTTTGTACTCTATTAGCTAATTGGTGCCCTGACTTTTAAATGAAAATAGAGCATCTTTCCAGTGGCCACATATACATCTGTGACCTCAAAACAAGATGCAGCAGCTGATAAGAGCAGTTGTTACAAAGATAATTAAAAACCTGTCAGCAACAGAAACAGAGGATGCAGAAAAGACATTGCATCCAAAGCAAACTTTATATTATTCTCCAGTATTAGAGTACTCTCTTAATGTAGTCTCCAGAAACATAACAGGTTAATCCTACTAGTCCCCTTCAGAGGAGCCAGCATCTACCTAAAAAGCCTCTAGTCTTACATGGTCAACCTTTTCCTGAGAGTCTTCATCCTAGAAAGGTCAGGAGGGAAAAAAGAAAGAAAGAAGTTAAAAGGAAACATTATGGAAGCCTACACAAAATAGCTTGCAGATTGAAATTTGTGGCTGTCCTGCAGATTCACTTTAATAAAGCATAAAGTTGATCCCACCATTGTAACATTTTTTATCCAGTCATTTATACACATACCGACTGTGATATTTAAAGAAAAAAAATGTGAGCAAGAAAACAGACTTGGTTCATTCTCTCTATAGCATGATAAAACTCAAATTATTCAGGTGTGTAGGATACTGGAAAGATTCATGTGGAGAGTCACTGCAGCCATGCCAGAGGCCAGAACTGATGCTGGACCAGTCACACCAGGGGTTATACACTGCAGGAGGCTACAGCCCTTTTTCCAGAAGCTACTGTTTGTCAGAGTATCCTCAGATTCTCCCCTGAGAGCACAGGCTGTAGCAGTTAGAGTAAGACAGGCATAGCTGACATCAGTGTTAGCTTCAGCAGGTGATCTTTACCTAACACTATAGTGTAAGAGAGCAGCTTGGTTGTGGGGTAGATAAGCAACTCACTGTTAATCAGTGAAGGCTGAGAACCTTTTAGATGAGCAGATTGTCAGCACCAGCAGTTGCAACAACCAGTGCTGTTAGCACCAAGTGCAAGGAGGTAATTAATAACCCAATAATCTCTATGCTATTCTAGAAATCACAGCGTTCAGAACCACTCAGGAGGATAATCTAGAGTACCCTAAACTGACCTATGACTCTACACCAGGAGTATGCATAGGATGGCTGGAAACACTCCATTAACCCACCTGGCTTTTCTTCTGGACTAACTCATCTCTCCTGTAGAACATGGAAGCCATGTGATTCATAAGTTGCATATATCTCTGATGGAAGTGGTTTGGTATCTGAGTGCATTCTGTGTCTTTGCTGTCATCTGGTCTTATGATCTTACTATATCTTACTATGACAAGAGCAGAGGGGGCTACATGCAGGTTAGGGCAGCAGGGGTAAAAAAGGGTCCACATACCAGTGAGCAGCACAAATGAAATCAGATTAGCCCAACTGGTAAAAATCAGCTGGAAGCATGTATCTGTCAGCCAGGGACCTGCTTGTTCCCACAGCCAAAAGCAGAAAGGCTTCTGTGGGGTCTAACATGACCTAAGAGCCCAAATGGTACAAGACTTGCACTATCATGGAAGAAAATCCAGCTGGGCAACACATGTTGGAAAAGCATTTAAATAACCACTTCTTGGAGCAATCTTCCACGTGGATTTCACCCTCAGCAATTATTTTTATTATTATTATTCTTTATTCATTTGGGTTAGGTAATGGAGTCCTATTCAAACAATGCCTGGATGTCAGCCTAAAGAATCACTGCCAGGAGTGTTTGTAAACTGAGTGGTGGAAGTCCAGATAGCTCCTTTGCAAAATCCACCTGTGGGAACATCCTTCCAACATGCAGCAGAAGTGGCCTCAGTTTTTGTTTGTCTACATGGATCTATGCTGAATATGGTAATTTTTACAGCAAGAAATGCTTTTCAGCTACCACCCAAGGACCACAACTACATAATCAAGCTTACAGAAAACAGCTAGGACAACAAGAGAAGAACATACTTTCAGAAATGAAAGCACAGAGCCTTTCCTCAGGCTGTGGTGAAATGTGGTAGAGACAACCAGCAGGGAACTTGATTTTTGGGCAAATCCTGATATAAAGTCATTTTGTCCTACCTGTGTGGAAATATTCTCAAAATAGGGAAAACCTTCATCCTTTAGGCTGACTATTGACTAGTAAAGCAGTCTCCACTCCAAGGATCTACAGAGTGCTGCCAGAGACACACTGGCAAAATCATACTGAGATTTCTGTAAGAGGCAGAAACCAGGGAACTCTTGAACAAGGTCCCAAGGGAATCACGTCACTGTAGGATAAAGAGAAAATAGACTGTGGAAGTAGGATAATATTAAAATAATTTTGCATACAGATTTCTTACAGAACAGCAAATAGTTCACTCTTGCTGAGAGAAGAAACAGGAAAGGAAAAATCTGCTGATACATTTTTTAAAAAGGTTTTTCCACTCAGCTTTTCAAATCAATCTCATCAAGAGCGCTAAGCCTGGCCAAACAGCTTCTGATGGATGTCATCAAGCCTGTATTCAAGCTGTTGGGTGCAGTGATATTAGAGCCAGGAAAAAGGTTTGACTTTTATTCTATAAAAGTGTCCAGAAGTCCTGTTAGGATGGGATAGCAAAGATCTTCAACAGATCTCATTATATGATCTGTCCCTCCCATTACACAAATAACATGACTAGCTTGAGTTTCTCCCATCCTGTCAGAAACTTGATAGCATCAAGATGAGTAAATGTACCACATCAAGTCAGGGGATGGGAAAGGCCTCTCAATGGAAAAAGAGATACATTACTCCTCTGAAAATGAATGTTTGAAATGCAGAGTTCTGGCATGCAGCAAGCAGATTTATCTCTAGGAATTCCCACTTACAGCATATTCCCCTGGGTGCCCAAGAAGAGCCTGCTGAATTGCCAGGGAGCTCTGAAGGCCGGGAACAGGCACAGCCTCTGCTGCAGGAGGGTGCTGACTGCACCAATTCCAGCAAATAATCATGTTCCATCTTGCCTGCTGAAATAACACATAGCTGCAGTGTTGTTTGTTAGTACTTGCACTTCTGAAAAGGCAGGAATGCTCTGCATGTCAGAAGGCAGAGCATGAGCTTTGTGACCTTTCATGAGCCCCTTGAGGAGGTCTACATTTGAAGGTAATGCAGGTGCTTCCACACAGAATGGGAATTATCAAACAGAGATCTGGGCACTTGAGTAATTACAGATTTGCTGCTGTAATTAAGAATATTCTTGTAGGAGATGCACGCACACAACAGGCACTGAAAAAACACAAAGATGTCATAATGTTTTCATAGAGCTTGGGGGAAGTATATTAGGCTACAAGGCACAAGACAGTGCAACTATGCCCTGGGGAAGGGGGTTTTAACAACACATTTGTTGTAGAGAGCAACACACAGTTTGGAGTCTTTTGGAAGAGAGAGCCCAGGCCAAGCAGAGATCAGCAGTAACCTGATAAGATCTATGCTCCAAGTCAGATGATTTGCCTATTGACTTCAAAACAAAGATCTTTTTAATTACAATAATTGTTCACCCCCTAACTGAATTTCCTTGTAATAAGCCCCTATGTTGAAACATGGATAGATAGGTATGTTTTGCTTCCTTCAAGCAAGCTGCTCTGACTGGAAAACACTTCCTGGATGCTTCTCAGTGTCATGAAAAGACTCAAACAATAGCACAAATGGTGTGTTCATACCAGAAATTTGAGATGGATGGAAACTGGGTGGATTGGCATGGAATTAAAAAAAAAAATTAAAAAATAATCAAGGTGAAATAAACCAGTTTTAAAACTCTGAGGAACCTCTGAAGGCAAAATCACTAACCTGAATGTGAAACTGCATATGAGGGTGTGAATATGGCAAAAGTTTAAGACAAACCCCTTTGTCTTCAAAATTAGTATAAAACTTTCTATGCTGAAATTGATTACATGGGGCCTACTCTACTACTGCCAGTTCCAGGAAAAAAAAAGGACTTTTCTTTTAATCTTGCATTTCTTTTGGGAAGATTTCTTATAAAGGTTTCAAGATGACTAAATGGCTGAATGAGATATCCATTGTAACAGCTGATCTCACCACTTAAGAGCAAGCCAAGGCCAAGCTTCCCGAAAAGTAAAAAGTGACTGCCAATCTAGGGTGAAGGGAAAAAAAATATTAGTTCTGTTAAGCACTCACTTTGGTAACAAATATGGCCATGTATAAACAGCCTCCAATTTTGGAGCAAAGGAAAAGGCTGAGGATTACTTACAGTGGATTTTGTCTTTCTTCCAGTAGCTCCAAGGTTTTTGATTAACACAAACATTTAGCAACAAAGACCTGTCTGAAAGGAGACTATTGACACAAACGATTCTTCCTGGTGGTTAAGATCCAGTACTAACATATCAGAACGTTGTAAGGCATGGAATTCCTCACCCTTCTGGTGCTGAAAACCTCACTGCTTTCAAACAGAACACTGTAAATATTTCTTAGTCTTCTTCGGGTTGCCCAAGGCCTGGGGCCCCTGTGATCTCTTCCCAGCTGTTGTAATGGCTGTGATGTGAGCAATAAGCACAAGCACAACTGCAGCAAGTTACAGTCCATCAGCTTAAACCACCAGCTGGTTTCTTTAATACTTTCTTTACCTATGAGGTCCACAGTTACTTCTATTTCTTAAATTGCATCTTCTGCATGTTCCCTCACAGAATCCATCCTGAATGCCTACAGCATATCCAAAGGGAGAATCTCTAGGTGGAAGATGATTCTCCATTATGCCCATCAAAAGAAAAGAGCATACTTTCTCCAGAAAAAAGCCTGCTCTATGAGGTGTTACTGTAAGCTAAGCTGTAACAATGCTATTTTCAACAGCATTACAGGGTCTCAAAGGAAAAATCCCTCCCTCAACCATTTAGGCACAGATGTCTGAGACACAGCTACTCGTGTAATAGGAAAGTTTTGCCACTGCACAGGGAATCAGGGAGTAGTCACTCCAAAACAGAAAGTCACAGGGCTCTGAGCAGAGTTGGTGCCAGGGTGGCCAGCAGGGCAAAATGGGTTTCCAGTTCAAAGAAGCCAAGAATATGGTGGTCTGCTGGAGCCCACTGACTGGCACTGCAAGAAGGTACACATCACCTCATTTAAACAAATATCATTGTCAACAAGGTGGAAGTCGGATGACACTTTTGTCCACCCGCTCTGTGTCAGGAAGTAAAACTGGCATGTCATTTCTTGAGAGGTGCTCCTTCTAGCAGGAAATGCCTGTGAAGAAGCCAGGCTAACATCCAAGAGCAAGCTTCCAGGAAGAATTTCAGCATTCTGCAACACTAAGCAAAAAAATTAATTGAAAGAGTTCAGATCTATTTCTGGATACTTGAGGATGTTGCCTCACTCTCCCGAGAAAGAAGGGTTCCTGACCCCCTTCTACCATTTGAAGATGTACTGATAGAACAGCCTCTGAACCAAGTTCTCCTCCAAAGACAAGTGGGAGCTGAGTTTGCACATTATTACCCACAAAGAAAAGTCTCAGATGCTGTAAAGCTGG
Source organism: Notiomystis cincta (assembly GCA_013398075.1). Classification (NCBI taxonomy): domain Eukaryota; kingdom Metazoa; phylum Chordata; class Aves; order Passeriformes; family Notiomystidae; genus Notiomystis; species Notiomystis cincta. The sequence continues at coordinate 37,828 of VZRX01014831.1, forward strand.
CTCCTAGCATGACCTTTGTAGCCATGCACAGAGGAAATGAAAAAGAGCATCACTACACAAACTTGATAGAGACCATGTCAGATGTATTCTGGCTCTAGCAAAGTAAAGCACAAAAGTAAGGCATCTGTTTACCTGTACTCTGACTTGCTACCATAGATGATGGCAAAACTGGTCACAAAACGATGTGCCTGCTCATATTTTAATTCTAGAAATTAAAATGTCAGGAAGATACACATGCACAGGAGGGAGAGGCCGCAAGTCCTGTATGATACTACTCTCCATACTTGCCATGTGAGAAACCATAGCCCTAGACAGGACCCTGTGTGGAAACTATTATACAAAGGGCAACACTGGGAGAGGGACAGGGTGGTCACATGAGTCCCAAATCCCAGGACCAAATTCAAAGAGCAAAGCACACCATGCAGGAAGGAATCTCAGAAGAAATCAATACTTCTCCACTGGAGACACCAGCAGCATAACAGACAAGTCCTCCTGACAGGACACCCACCTCTCCAAGAGAAGCAGACGGGGAATTCTTCCTGCTGAGATCTTCATCTGCAAAGAGGTCTTGGCGGGCTCGACGGCCCATCTTTAGTACCTGTAGTGCAGGGGGGAACACGAAGGAGCAGAGGACACACGGTTACAGACAACAGCTGTTCCACAGCACGGCTCTGCCCTCGCGCCACGCCCCGCAGCGAGGCGCGGTGCCCTCACGGTGCACAGGCATCGCTTGCCGCAGGTGCGAGCCCCGCANACCGCCCGGCCCCGCCCGGCCACCCGCCTGCCGCGGGCCGGGCCGAGCACCGCGCCTGGCAGCCGCAGAAATATCCGCCCCCGCTACACTCTCAAAGCCTTGGCCTAAGGGTGACACGGTGCTGCAGCTGCTCCTGCGGGTATTCCCTTAGCCCCTTCTAATTCCACCTGCCCAGTGGCAGGCCAGCAACAGTCGGACGCTCTGCCTTCTCCAGCTTTTCGCCGAAGACACTTTCTAAGTTCCCACTAAGGCAGATAATCCTAGCCTTACAGATCTGTCTCCTGATAGAGGCTTTTGCCAAAGTCTCCTGATGGCTTCTGATGCTCTTCCCAATTCTCCCTGGCTCTCTAACACAGCTTTCCAGATGGGGCAGCCGGTCCCCAGAGCCCACGGTGGAGGCAGTGCCAAGGATCAAATGCAAGCACAGCGATCATTACACACATGCTTCTCAGCCGTGAGTTGTGCAGAGATTTCCACTGAGCTGTATAAAACGACCCCAGTCTGTTTCTTGGCTGGACAGATGTACAGATTAATTGTAAATAGATCTGGTTTTAGCTCCACATGTTTAATAAACATTCAGTTTTCCAGTACTTTGTCCCTTTGCCTATATTTTCTTTCTGCTCTCTCACATTCCTCACAATTTTCACCCATCCTCATTAGCCTAAATAATTTCTTCTGCTGCTACAATAGAAAACTGTACCACAGCACAAACTACACTGTTAACACTTTGCCATGATTAAAATTGACTCTGTAAGTCTAAACTTTTAAGCCTCCCAGGAATACCTTTTACTAAAGGCACCAGATTTCACTCCATACCTGCTTGGGTTTTGTAGAAGCTCATGGTTTGGCTGAGGAACTTTAAGTCATCTAAATAAATTGTATCAAATAATTCTCCTTTTTTCCATTCCTACTGACATGTTCAAGTAGTTGTGCTGTGATGATCTAAGGATTACATCAAATAAGATTTGTGGGCAGAGGTAATAACTTTTTATTAGACCTACTGATATAGCTGGAAAAAACATACAAGAAGGGTTTCTGTGCCTGAAAGCTTGTGTGTTTTTTCCAGCTATATCAATTGGCCTAATAAAAGATATTATCTCCCTTTACAAACCTTGACATGTTTAAGGAATTCAGTAAGTGAGACATGATTTTCCTTTTTTGAAGCCAGGCTCACTGGGCTCTATGAAATTATGATCTTCCATATAGTTTGTTCTTCTCTTTTAATTACAGATTCAAGCACTCATGAGGTAGAGAGGGCAGTTTTCCCCTAGCCCCATGCTTTGGCACCATGGCCATGGGGATATGGCCCTGCATTTCCCAATTCTCCCCAACTCCACCAAAGAGCTGCTGCAACAACACAGCTACACAGATGCCAGGAGACAGAGGGGACTGCAGCTCTGGGGTTACAATACACTTACAGCTGACCTTCTAGATCAGAAAAAGGGCATCCTAAGAAGAGCATGCTAGCACCCAGAGCAGTGTCTGCTAAAACAGGAATTCAAGGGTAGGAGTGCACTGCCAGCTGTGCTCCCTGGCAGGGTGATCCTCCCAGAGCCAGGGTAGAGCCACGCAAGGTGCCATCCTGGACAGACAGATCGTGAAGCAGCATGACCGGTGCATTCACTTGTTTGGAACTGCCCTCCCCCTGCAAGCTTCTCCTCACAATTCCCCTGGGTCCCCATCCCAGACAGTACACCTGTACTTCCCAGCTCCCCCCAAGACACTCTGTGCTTGCTGCCTACCCCAGGAAGAGAAGTCTCAGGCCAGTTGATGGAGGGTGTAGTCCATGTGCAGAAAAGAAAACATGTAAGGACTTGGGGACTGAGCCTTGCCTCAGAATTTTGACTCCTGACTTCAGAGATTCTCAGTGAGAGAGAAGAGCAGATGTGCAGAAAGAATGAAACCTAAAATTTGTCCTACCTCGAGTCCCTGTGGACTCCACTTATTGGAATGGGGCTTGTCACCTACCCCTAACAATTTTGCCTGCTTGGGGAGGGCAACAGGAGGAAAAGAGTTTTCATCCATCATTTCATGTTGTGGCTGAAGTAGATTTTGCTTGCTTTAAAAGTTGCAGTCACATTTTCTGAACAGTTTAATTCTCTCTCCTCTATCCTACTGGTGACACCACAGGCAGCATTTGACCCTGGGCCTGGACTGGCTCCACTCAACCAACCAAGAAGGAGCCAGATACCAGATCAAATGTCTGGTGCTGCTGTGGTTGTCCAAAGCTGTTTCCAGTGCCTGCTTTCTGTCCACTTCAGGTTTGTGGTGCCAGGGTTTCTCTTTCCCAGTGTACAGTTTCAGGTGTATTCTCAGCTCCCAGTCTGCCTTACTTGTTTGGGTTTGCCCTCACTGTAAATCACACTGCTGCCACCCCCTCCCAGCTGAACAGCGAGTAAGAACTACGCAAGCATTCCTTTCACGGACAAGTTCTCACATCTAAGCATGGACTCTCTCCATCTGGTTTCAACACAAATCTGATCACACAGAACAGGACTAACAGAGTCCCCCACTAGTGCTGTTTACTGCTGATTATTCCTTGACAGGCAGACATATGAATAGAGCTTGTGTCTGGTCCTCCTATCCATGAGAAAGTTTGGGAAAGCAATCACACTTGAGCCTTCCCATATGCTCCTAGACCCCCTTTAGAGCAAGGGCACACACATGTAGTTAAAGCTACAGCTAAGGTGGAAAGCTCACATGGTAGCACAATGACCACCTTATTCAGAGTGGCCAAAGGTTTTCTACAGCAGCTCTTTGACAGCAGTAGGATTTATGGGATGCAGAGCAATTTCAGTAGCAACAAGTGACACAGCACTGCGCGTTCTTCCTTACCCAATCTTCCCATCAGGCAGCCAGCCAGACTCCCAGTTTAGATATGGGCCAATTCATTAAAACATTAAGCTTCCAGTGGGAAGTGAAGCACTCAGCAAAGACTGCTGCTGTAGCCTGCTCCACACTAGCAGCACGCTGGCAGCTGCAAGCATCTCAGTTTAATTTTCCTGCAGGTTTTTTTCCTCCATGCATTTCCCAAGTATCTACTCCATCCCTAAGGGGTTTTGGAGGAGGGAAAGAACTGAAAATATTTTTATTTCTGTAGGCTCCAGAACAAACTCCCGTAACAATTGCAAAGCTTCAAAGAAGACGTTCGTCCCTCTGGAAGGTGGAAGGGCCTTTGACAGGCAGCGAAGGCCCACACGTTTGCCTGTCTTGATCTCCCTGAGAACAGATGCTGTTGGTGTTACATCAGCCCCAGCTCAGAGCTGCCAAGTGTGAAATGTTTGCTGTGACACTCACACGTTCAGTAGCCCTGTCAGACTCTCCCTCAGCCTAGCTGGATTCCAGCATGTACAAGATGTGCGACCTGTTAGTGACTGCTGCTCACAGCCACCAGCATCGCTTCCAGCGCTTGTCAGGCCACAGGGCTTCTCCACATCTTTTCAACCCACAGGGCAACACTTGGAGCAGAAAGTGAATGGCCCAATGCTGGAACCAGCAGGACACCTACATCCTTTTCCACTATTACTTCCAAGCAGTGAGGCTCCACTGTCAGCTTGTAACAGAAAAGTCTGATCTCAGCCTTAGCAACATCACCTTGCACTTTGTACTATTATATTTCATCCCATTTCTTCTGTATTAGCCTTCAAAATTGCCTACCTCTTCCTATAGGATATCACAGTCCTCCTCTTTATCGACAATACCTCCAGTTTTGGATAAGCAGCCAATTTCATTAGCACATCCATTTTGGCATGCCAAGATCATTAATAAAACCTGGGCCCAGGACCAGCCTCTGGGGAACTCTCATAATTTCTTATAATTTCTGTACTTATCTCCATCTTAACTGATAACTCACCATGCAGCACTGCAGCAAATGGATTACTGGAGTCCAAAGCAATCAGTTTGACTGCATTTAGTGTGACCTCCAACCTGGCAGCAGGGTAGATGAGATCCCAGTGTGTAAAAGCATCCAAAATTAATTTCAGAAGTGCCTGGGGAGCTCTAGAAACATCCATCCCAATCTACATAAAAATATTCCATGGATAGGTAATGTCAACAGTCAGAAATTGCATCTTCAAGTCAAAATTTGCCTGACATCATCTTGAAGCCACTAGATCTTGTTATATCTTTGTCTGCTCCATCAAAGAGCTCTTAATTCGTCTTCCCCAAGCAAAGCACAAGCAAACAGTGAGCAGCTCCCCCTTACATCTCCTCAGAGCTGCAAAAAATGGCTCACAGGGCATCCAGCACCCCCAGCTGCCCCGTGGATTTCCTGTCAACCTGCTCCACACTCCATGCCTTGGAGGAGCCGCTGTCCTCCGAGCTTGCAGTGCTCTCCCAGCCCAAGGCTGAGGATACACCTGAACATGCAGGTAAGGGAAAGCTCGCTGTAGCTGTGCTCGGTGTTTTCCAGCTGCCTCCAGCTGCATTGTTGCCTGCTGCTGCTGGACACCACCGCTCCAAGGAGCCACATGCTCCCGGGGCCCCAGCTCTCCCAGAGCATGAAGATGCAGGATTTGCTTTCACAGAGAGTTCTGCCCAGATCCCACCTTGTCCAAAGCCCCGCAGGAGCTGTCCCTGCCTCACTTTTCCAACGCACCTCCAGACCGGGGGCTACCCCTCTGCTGACCCCGGGAGAAGGGCTGGGTGCTGGGGCAGGGTCCAGGTGATGCCAAGAGAAGGGCTCTCGCTCGCTCCACGGACCGGGAACACCTCCCTGGTCTTCGGGACAGCAGGCACGGGCCCAGCCCGCGGCACTGCGGCGGGAGGCCGGTGCGGCGGGAGGCCGGTGTGAGGGCACGCCGCGGGAGAGAGACCCGAACAGGCCCGCGTCATGAATCAAAAGCCCATCCACGGGCGGTGCTTTGTCTGCCGCCTGCGGTCCTGACCCCCTCCGAGGACAGCGGATGCCCGACGCAGCCCCTTCACCGCAGCGAGGGCTGCCTTGACCGGGCACCCCCCAGAGCTCTCTTTGCCACCTGCCTTCAGGGCGACGGGCATCGCCCTGACCCTGCCGCCACCGTCCTTCGGCCCGCGGGGCGGCCGCTGCCG
>VZRX01014832.1:0-74536 GCA_013398075.1 Notiomystis cincta
TTTTTCTTTCTTTTTCTTTTAATGAAAAGCATCCAACACTCTCAGGAAAGCACTTCACACAGAACTTTTCAGCAGATGAGTTATTTATTCCATAATTGCTTAAGGTTTCAATATTTACAAAAAAAAACCATTCAGGAATACTATTGTCAGAAAAATATTTAAACAATGAGCTCTGTGGTCTTTCCTATCAGAGGATTTCCATGTTTATGCACACTTATTTTTAATCTACCTCCGTCTTGCCAGTTTTACATCCATTCCCCAGCAGCAATTACAGAGAGGAAAGAGAAACAGTGACTAAGAATGGCACAAACTCACAGGCATCTGGTAATTTATATGTCATGTCTTCTCTTCTGAGCGCAGTGTTTATATTATCTTTCCAATTAGTTTTGCCCAGGCTCTTAAATTCTGTAGACTATGTGGGGCTAGAGATTATTCTGCTAGACAAAGTGAGTCAATTGGAAAACAAATAAAGAAGAGAATATCAAGTTAAAAAATGCAGAGATTAAGAGAGACAGGGTTACTGAGGCAAAAGGATGTCAAGGGAAGAATTATAGCCCCAGACAGCAGCTCCAAAGTAGTTCCTAAAACCTTCTGTCTTACTAAAAAAGTAACTGCTCACAGTTTGTAGCTCAGTAGAATGCCAAGGTATCATGATCAAGGCATGAGATTTATTTTCTCTGTAGGTTAGGAAGATAAAGGAGCCATTTAAATCTGTTTAAATACACAAGATGGGTGGGGGCAGAGTATGTAGCAGAAAGTACCAGCAGTTTAAGGAGCAGGGTTACCATTCCATAGAAATTCTGTGTGCGCTCAGCCCAGTGGAATTCTCATCCCAGACACAAACAGCACATTCATCATCAGATTTCAAAGGTGATCTTCCACTGTGTGTGGAACAGCATGTCAAAGCTATTACTGTAAAGAAGGCGGCAAATGGATGAAAAAGAAACAAAGTATTTGATATATTCTGGACTTTATGTGGCTACAACATGGAGATTTTCACTTATTACCTTTTCACATTATAACCTAGGGCATCACTAATGAAAAACAGGTATCTTGACTTTTACTACAGTTGAGTCTTGGTCTGTGCCATGCCCATTCTGCTGGCTGGCATCCTGTTCTGGCTGCTACAAGGCTGAAATCTGTAACTTGTGAACAAGCTTTGTCCAGTTAAGTAGAAGATATTGTTCATTTTCAGTATTGGACAACTGTTAAACATCTTGTTCTATCAAACTTTCAGCTTGAATTAGAACATCTTGATCTGTAGCACTTCATTTGGAAAAGTCTGTTAACACAATGCCTGCTTTTTCTTCTTTCCAGTCTTGTCTCTTTTAGGCAATTTATCAAGTATCGTATACTAAGATACGAGTCATTTTCCAGAACAAATAGTCCCTGGAAATCCAGCTTTTCCATTCTTTGCTCTCCAACAGTGGAGTTTGCTCTCAAGTCCTGCATTTTTTGGTGCTAAATTTCCCAAATGAGGTATGTGGCCAAAATTTGTAAAATTCCCTAGTGGTTTACATCTGACTTTGTTGAAAACAGTCTCTCCAGTGCAAAACCTATAAGATAAATGTTATCCTCTGAGCTTTTTTTTTTCTCATCTTGAGAGAAATATCACTTGGCTAACATTTTGTCCTTGTGGCATAGATTTTGTAACGTTTTACCACTTTGCAAGATTCCCACCACTAATGCAGATAGAGTTCATTGATGCTCACACTTCAGCCCCACTGTGTGCCTTGCCAGCCCTGCAGTGTCAGATGTTAAGGTCAGAGTTCAGCCAATGTCTGGCTGCTGAGTAGTATTTTGTCCTCTGAACAAAACAATCGCCAGCAGGATCTCATGTACTCTGTATCCATCGTGTTAGCACTTTTCCAGCATCCTTATCTCTGCCTCCAGGAAGCCGTGTTGATGGTGTTCTTTCATTATCCCAGAGCAACTGTGGTGAAAGGTGAGTGAGTCCTTGATGAGGCTGAGCACACAGTGGGGCCCACGCTGAACTGATACACAGGATGCTGCACGATTTGCTAAGTAGGTTTGTGTCACGAGGCAATTATTCATTTAAAGCTGTCTGAAAACAATAACTTCAGTATATTAGGAGGCTCGTTCTTTACAGCTTTGCCAGGGATGGGGTCACATAGCCAGAGACACTTGCAAAGCATTATTTTTGCTGAAAGGGCTTTGGGCTTCCTGTCCCTCACCAGCCTCTAAGGAATCTCTCATATTGGCAGGACCTTACCTATCTATTTTAATAAATTTTCCAGAGTTCTTCACATGTGATGCTTCACATAAGCTATAATTCCCCAGAATTAAACATTTGTCACCACAGTAGTATCATAATAGCTGAGAATATCCCTTTATCTTGTCATACTGGGAAGGAGGCTGTAATCATGCACTCAAAAGACATTTTCTCATACTTGTTATTCGAAGGGACATCTGATTTGGAGAAGGAAGTCTCTGAAGTACCAGGACTTTCACGGGAAGAACTGGATATATGTGATGTAATCTGGTTGTTTGCTGTAACTGGTAAAAAGATTCTATCCCTCTCTATCCATCGAAAAAAACTATTTTAATATTGGGCTAGGCCAATGGCAAACATATTTTTACTCACAAACTTAAAATGCCCTTTTCTATGTTATTTTTTTCCTTTGCATCTCTCATTGTCTCATCATCTCCATCTGTCTGTCTGTCTGTCTGTCTATCTATCTATCTATCTATCTATCTATCTATCTATCTATCTATCTATCTATCTATCTANATACTCTGCCCCCACCCATCTTGTGTATTTAAACAGATTTAAATGGCTCCTTTATCTTCCTAACCTACAGAGAAAATAAATCTCATGCCTTGATCATGATACCTTGGCATTCTACTGAGCTACAAACTGTGAGCAGTTACTTTTTTAGTAAGACAGAAGGTTTTAGGAACTACTTTGGAGCTGCTGTCTGGGGCTATAATTCTTCCCTTGACATCCTTTTGCCTCAGTAACCCTGTCTCTCTTAATCTCTGCATTTTTTAACTTGATATTCTCTTCTTTATTTGTTTTCCAATTGACTCACTTTGTCTAGCAGAATAATCTCTAGCCCCACATAGTCTACAGAATTTAAGAGCCTGGGCAAAACTAATTGGAAAGATAATATAAACACTGCGCTCAGAAGAGAAGACATGACATATAAATTACCAGATGCCTGTGAGTTTGTGCCATTCTTAGTCACTGTTTCTCTTTCCTCTCTGTAATTGCTGCTGGGGAATGGATGTAAAACTGGCAAGACGGAGGTAGATTAAAAATAAGTGTGCATAAACATGGAAATCCTCTGATAGGAAAGACCACAGAGCTCATTGTTTAAATATTTTTCTGACAATAGTATTCCTGAATGGTTTTTTTTTGTAAATATTGAAACCTTAAGCAATTATGGAATAAATAACTCATCTGCTGAAAAGTTCTGTGTGAAGTGCTTTCCTGAGAGTGTTGGATGCTTTTCATTAAAAGAAAAAGAAAGAAAAATCTTCATACTTTTATTTGACAACCAGGATTAAAATCATGGAAGAGGGACAGCCAGTAGCCAGGATAGCAAATTTAGCAATTATAATTGATTGCACTCTCGGTTTAGTCACTTTGTTAATATTAGTGTTGCATTTGAAAAAGCTTTATGAGAGATTAAGAAATTCTTAAAAACTGCTTTAGACATGATGAACATTAACTAGACTCTCATAATGATTTTTTTCCCAATTGTCTGATAAAATATTAATAAAAACTTCAGTATGAAATCAGAATTTATCCATGAACAACAGAAATGGACTACACTTGTTAGCCACAAATATGAAAACTTGGGCAACTTGTGCGTATTACTGTGAATGTTTTGTGGTCTTAAAGTGAATTTCACCCTCAAGCTGTCGATCCAATGAAAGACTTCAGTAGGCTCAGGAATGCTATAGCTGCCAAGGGGAGGGTTAATTCATAAAGATTTCATGGAGCAGAAGGGTAACTTAAGCAAAAAATCCACGGGGAAAATAACTCCTTGAGCTCTTGTAGTATTCAGGTAATGGGAAAAGGTTTTATAGCTCCTGGTGTCTAATTGAAAAGCCAAGAGAATCAAAGGAGGATGCAACAACTGTTTATTTAGCTGTCAGATTTTACTACTGATTCCTTTGATACTGCTAAAAATATCTAAGTTCAGCATACTTGGTACCTGTTAGTTGACTTCTAGAAGTGCTGTCATCAGTCAGAAACAGTCATTATTTGATTATCTCTTGTTAAATTACTGCATTTGCAGCAAATCATGAAGTCTGATTGTCAACTGCAGCTTGATTTATTTATTGTTAAATAAACCAGGCTAAACCATCTGTAAACTGTTGGTTTTGCTAGGGTTTCTTTTTTTTGTGGTTTTGGCTTTTTAAAAACTTTATTTATTTCATTGTTTCTCTCCCCTCTCTGTGCCTCTGTGCCTTCTATTGACACCATGACATAGTCAGTGCTTTACAGTATATCTGAAGTGGTGTCATGATGAAGTGGTGTCATCAGGCCAAGACTTCAGTTCTTTGTTTTGACAAATACTGTGAGATACTTCATTGAAAATAAGAAGTAAGGTGACATTTGCCAGTGGAACACTACTTTCATTAAATATTTTCTCTCTAATTTAAGACCCCTTCACCAATAAATGAGGGTGGCAGGAAATAACTTTGTATATTACAGTACTGTGAGGCGCAATTTGAAAGTGACACAGATGAAAAATTGTTCCTGTAATAAACTATTGATTTTGTTCATGATCAGGACTGAAAGAACAGGATATGTAAGAATAAGTGTCTCTGACTCTGAGCAATAGTAAACACAGGGTTTAGTGCTTCAATAATTATATACATTATAGAAAACAGAGAAGGTGATGGGCGAGGTAGGAAAAAATACAGATGGCTTTCAGAAGGAAAAAAAAAAATTAGAAGAATGTCTTCCAGTCCTTGAAATACATTCACTCCTGGATTAGTAAACTGAGTTGAACATCTGCTACAAGCAAACCACCTCTGGAGCAATGAGGTGTCACTGTGACAAAAGCGTGTTTTCAAGGCATTAGAATTAACTTGACTGAAGTAAATGGACCAACTGGTTTTAAGTACTAGGCAGAAAAGTTTGTCATAAAACATGTGAGATCTTTCTCACACAGAAATATTTTAAAACTGTATGGGCAGCAGTTCTTCAGCAAATAATAGGTTTTAGAAGAGCACTGCTCTGGCCCTCCATCAGTCCCTGTTACACTGAAATGCAAATAAATTCTCAATGGATACCTATTTATAAAGTTATTTTATCTCTGTTCCTAGAGGTTCTTAGAGCAAAACACTAAGAGGATTATGTCTTTTCCTTTGAATGAGCTTGCTGTCTTAAGGGGGAAAATCAATAATTAGTTTACATGTTGTTCGGAGTCCGCACTCTTAAAGCTTCCAATATCTGCTGAAATTCAAAATTGAAATTTTAAAGAGTGCTTTGAGAAAAAGGCTTGTAACTTGAAAGTACAAGACACTTATTTGGAATTTGGGGTTGATTTTTGGTTTTGTGTGCACCTGACCAGTAGGATCAAAATGAAAGGTGTATGTTCACTATGTACACTTTAGGTTTTCCCCATGTCCCTTAACCTGACTTCACCCCACCTCCACTCTCAAAAACCCCGCACAAAGCACAGATAAATTTAAATCAATTTAAAATGGAGGAAAGTCACACACTCCCCACAGTCAGCTGTTGTTCTCCCACTATTGGCATTTATTTTAAATGAAAAGCTCAATATTAGCAGCCTGTATCTGTCAGGCTCATTCAGGTGATAAGTTGTGTGTGGAAGCATAAGGTAAAAGATTGGGCAGGACAGATAAGAGAAAGAAAATTCTGGAGTTAAGAGCATTTTGAGTTGGATATCTACCTTTGGAGCAAGGGAGCTGTGGTTGTCCCTGCCATAAGGGACTGATCATAGGTTAGACCTCTAAAGAGGTTTAACTTTTCATGCCACATCTGGAAGTGCTCCTAACACTGCATTTTCACCTGGAATAGAATCTGAGAAATGGAGTATTCTGGAAAATGACTCTTTTAAGACAGAATAAAGAATAGGAGCTTCTTTCAAATATTGAAGGAACCAGGAGTACAAATGGTGATCTGAGGATTAGTCTTTTTCATGAGGGACAACATGATCCATCAGGAGCTAACGCTGGGTTAAGCTTCTCTGAGGATGAGGAAGTGAGAACTGCTTAATAACTAAATAATGAAAATGTGCAGAAGTATAAAGGTTCACATCTGCTGAACTGCCCATCCCCCAGATTGATCCCACCTACGATTTCTTTATCCTCCTAGGACAAGGAAGGCAGACCCCTGACTCATTACAGAATCTCAGCTGAAGTCCTGTTTATACACGTGTTTTTTTAGAAGGAAGTGCCTAATGTTTCCAAGTGACAAAAATGTGGTCTGCACTTTGTTTTGTTTCACTTTTTCAGGTTTTTTTTAATACTTCTTTTTTATTGTCCTCCAGTTATGTGGTGTCTTGTGATACTTAAAACAATGCATCCCGTGATTGTGAATAAATGGAAAGTTTGGAAAAGTGTTGTTTTAATTGACCAAAAAGTTAGTGAAAGCATGGATGTGTTTTCCAGGTGTGCTGTGGTGATGGGAAACAAAAGTTATTTAAGGTAGCAGTTGATAGCCTGTAAGTGTAGTTTGTACAATAAACTAGGAGAGGTTTCAGAGACAAAGCCTGTCTTTGTCCAAAGTGCCGATATAGTTAAGGGGATCTGTTTCCTAGTGTTATAACTATATTCTGTCGATTCCCATGATTTATGGAAAAAGAGGGTTTGTGTCATCCCTCCCTGCTCCTTGATGCACATGTTGTAATTTCGCGTGTGCATGGCTGTGACTTCTCGCTGAAGCTCTGGGAAAAGGCTGCACCTTAAGAAAAGCTCTTGTGGTATTCAGAGTGAAATTAAGTTCTCCTGGCTTTGGTTTGTATAACACTGACATCCTGAAGATTACAAATTGACAACTAATCATCAAGAGCAGCCAAAACCCACCAGAAAACACATGGACGAAACCAAAATGAACACCTATGAATGAGGATCTCCATAGTATTAAATCAAAAAACTGTGGGATATTAAGGATACTTCATATCTGCCTTGACTGTTCATGAACATGATTGTTCATGCTGAAGAAGAGGAGAAGATGGCCCTTCATTCATGAAGTCCAGAAATTTGGGGGGAAAAAAAGGAAGCCAGGGTTTGTTTATTTTGAGTTCAGCACTGGAAGTATAAAAGATTGAGCTGGAGAGTCAGAGTAGTTGTTAATTCTGGAATTAACCATTTTTTTCTTTACTTCACCTTTCCTCCTTTGAAACCAAGAGGCTTCAGGCCTCCAGTCACAGAAACAAAATCTAGATCAGAATTTAGGAGCCTGCATTTGGCAGATGTAGATACACCTGCAGGCTTGAGGTTATTCAATAAGTTCTTGTCACAAAATAGTGTCAGTTTATCAAAGCGCACATTGCCAAAGTGTTCTGGGTTGTTGGGGAATTTGTTTTTCTAATGGACTTTCCTGTAATTCAGTCTTTTCTTTCTGTAAGGAACAGACAACTGCCCTTTTAACATAATTTGAAATGAAATAGTAATTGTGTATGAGACAACTTTTGCTTTGTTTTCAACTGAGTCAAAAGAGTGCAAGCTTTAGTTCTATTATATATATTGGGAATTGAAGAAATGTGGATTCCAGATTCCTTGGAGAATGTGTTGTGAGTTTGTCAAAGTCTGCAATGCTGGAGAGAGTGTTGATAGAGAACATTTTGGAACACGGAGGGGAAATAGGAAGCATAGGGTGGGGAGATAATAGCAGATGTAAAAATAGGCTAAGGGAGGAATAGCTTTTTTTTTTTTGGAGGGGGGGGTGTAGTCTACATGATCATGATTTAGGAGCTTTAATAGGGCATCAGGAATATGTTAGGAAGGAAATGTAAGTTGAATTAGGCTACCTGGAAGAAGTATGTCTCATATTTAGAAATTAAACTGTCAAAGGTAATTATGTGACTTAGTTTTCAGTGAGTAGGTCCTGTTAAGAACATGAAACAAGCTGGCTGTCGACTTTCTTGATGATAGATGTTGTTTAACAGCTTATGACTAGACCAGAGAAATATTTATGGCACAATGGAGTAATAAACTCTGTTTGATTAGAATACCTATTTACCTAAATAAATAAATATAAAAGTACTCTGAAAATTACTTGAGACTGTGTTTCACAAACAGCATGTCAAGGATTAGCCTCTTTGACAAGTGTAACAGAGTTTGTTTGTGAGCTTGTTTGCCAGGTAGTTCTGCCAGTAAGATGGGAAATGAACCAACTTGTCTTCTACAACTCACAGTTGTAGGGGGCGGGACAGGTGGGTGGATGTTTTTTGTTTTAATTCAATTATGGTTGACTGGTGCCTGTTCTCAAAAAAAAACCATCATGAAGGTTTTGCATTGTTAATGCAAAACAAAATGCAGCATTAATGAATAACAACTGCCTGAATCAGTTCTGTTCTATGTAAAGACTTATCCAGCTTCTCAGTTAATTTCTTTTCCAAAGTTACATGCAAAGTCATTTTTAAAAGGCTTTGGTAGGAGTTGCTGCTTTCAAGTTTATGTATTACATATAGTTCAGAATAAAATGAAAGGAATATGGCAAAGAGAACTGTTTGAACAATTTCAATTTATTTTTCAGTGTAGTTTTCAAATTTGCACTGCCTACTGCATGTAATAACTACAGAGAAACTGGAGTGACTAACAGATGATCAAGGCAAGGGAGTCAAATAGTTATGGCTAATGAGTTATTTAATGGGTGTTGAGCCACCTTGCCTTGCCAGCCTTGCCTGTACTTCAGTAGCCAGCTTTGATATCTACCTGCTGTAAATAAATTCTCTCAGTAATGCTCTTTCCGTTCCAAGTGAAAAGAGAAGCTGTACGTGTCTGCAAAGTTTACTAGAATGACTAGAAATTAATTAATCAGTAGATACCTAGCCAGAAGTCCAGGTTTCATGGTGAAGGACCTCTTGAAAAGGAATCAGGGCAGAATGAATATCTAACCTGGTAAGCAATTGCCAAAGGCTGCTGGATTTTCTGCTCAGTCTTTTGTGGTAGAAATGGTTAATCTAACATAAGGCTGCTACTTGTTAAAGAAAAGACTGAAGTAGTACTCCTGCTGGAGTCTATCTTGCATGGATTTCTGACCTTCACAGAGATAAATAACAACATTCCAGCATTTATTCAAGCATATCCATGAAAATAGCTCATTGTGCCTAGCACTTGATTCATTCAAACTTGATTCCCTTACTGCCTACAGTTCTGTACTACTGCAAAAACATTTCAAATGGATGTCTTTGCTTTCTAGGTAACTCTTAGCAGTGGTAATTCATATTTCAGAATGCTGCCATTTTCTTTTGCTCAAAGAAATCTCTCATGTACATACTTGCCTCTGTAAGGGATCAAGTAATTTCACAGAATTATAGAAAGAGTTGAGTTGGAAGGTACCTTAAAGATCATCTCATTCCAACCACTCTGCTATGGGCAGGGAAACATCCACTAGACCAGGTTACCCAGACCCCCATCTAGAGAGGTCTTGAGCACTTTCAGGGATGCAGTCCACAGCAGGGCAACCCGTCCCAGTGCCTCACCATGCTTAGAGTAAAGAATTTCTTCGTAGTATCTATTGTCATCCTTCAGCCTAAGGCCATTCCTCCTTGTCCTGTCACTTCATGCCCTTGTGAAAAGTCTCTGTCCAGTTCTTGTAGCCCCCTTTAGGGGATGGGACTCTGCTATAAGGTCTCTCCAGAGTCTTTTCTTCTTGGACTGAACAACTCTCCCAGCCTGTCTTCATAGAAGAGGTGTTTCAGCCCTGTGATCAACTTAGTGACTCTCCTCTGAACGCATTCCAACAGATGATTTCTCTGTTTCAGGTGATCATTCTGTTTAATCTATCTGCTTATTACCAGATGCTGATGGTAGAAATGAACAAAAGTTCTGCTCTTTGCAAATATTAATTTCTAACACAAAGAAATATCTGTGATTAAGAAATAGTATAAAAGCTGCTTTAAAATCTCATTGGCTTGGCCTTTGCTATCGAATTTTTTTCCCCAAAACTATTCACCATGCTTCAACTTGGGGTACTTTGCATGATAGGAAGGGAAAGCTTATATGCCTAATTTTTGAGGATAAGATTTAGCCCTACCCTGTTTAGAAAAGAACTGCATCCCATGTATATTTTTTGTTTTGATTTAATGTCAATATAAATTTTCTTCTGATTTGAAAACTTTGAAATTACTGCTTATTATTTCTACTGTTACCTCCACCATTTTACAGACTTATTTACTTATCTCTTCTTATTGCATCATTTTAGTGCCAATTACACAAAATATGATCCATATGTGGATTGTGGTTCACATTTGTAAACTATGTAAACACTGTCAAGCCTTATGAGTTTAAACAGCAGAGTTTACTTCTGCTAAGAAGTATTCTTAAGTCCATTATAAACAACACAGATGTAGAATGATAGTGATTTGTACAGAGAAACAAAAAAAAATGTTAAAGATATTATTTCAAAATGCCATTGACAGAAGGTACAGAAATAGGAACAGCTTTTTGGCTTTGGGATGTGAAGTAAATTTTGAAAAAGAACAACACTTAAGCCTATAAGGAGGCTTTAAAGCTGCAGAAGATGTTGAGTGGAATTAGGCCGATTCAAGTCGTGCAGTTTCACATTGAGCACAGCTATTGCCTTAGAAGTGTGCTGCACAGTATGTCAGGACCTGGAAATATGCTGCCTGTGTAATGTCAAGACCTGACTCAATCAGCAGTTTATCTTTTGGCCAAGAACAGTAGGATAAAAACATCAGTGTAGTGCGCCCTGGCACCTTCAGGATGTTTCAAAGCAAGCTGCTATTGAATAAGCTAAATCTCCTGTGCCCTTCTTTCTCCTGGTCACAGAGCACAGCCTGACATGGCAGTTCCACAGGATCTGGGTGCATCCACCTCCGCCTATCTCTTTAATACCATGGAAGGATGCAGTGGGAGAATCAGCACAATTTGTCCCCATCTTGTATTAAGCTGTCAGTGAATATCTAAATCACTTCCTTTCCTGTCACTTCATTCCTTGACTACATCCTTCGAGACACAACACCATTCAGCAAGAACCACCAGAAATACCCTCTAAAATGATATGTAAATCCGGCAATTCATCATGCTCTGTGTAGTACAGGTTTAATTCTTCCTGCTAGGCCTCAATCTGCTGAAACATTACTCTGATATACAGTACAAAAGCAGTAACAAAGATGTTCATATCAGCCCATTGTGAGCTGGTGGCAGGGAGAGAAATCAATGAAGCCATGGGGACAATGGCTGGGGTTTAAACAGGCTGCAGAAATTTGCTAAGGCGCGGACAAAAGCCCAGGCGCTGAAAAGCGGGCTGCCCAGGAATTCCTCAGGCTCCATTATCCCGTGAAACAATCCTCACTCAGAGAGTGGATTTGCATCTCTAATAGGGTTCAGGGTCTGTTTGTGAAGGGCTTTCGCTGGAGCTGACCCCATCTCTCAAGATCACATTGATACCCGGCGCCTCGCCTCTGCCCCGGCCCGCTCCGGGCAGGGCAGTATCATGGGAAAATGCACCCGCTTAAAAGGAAGCGGAGGAAGGCAAAAAAAATTAAAGGCTTGAGGCAGTTTTGGTGGTACTTAGCAGGGAAAATTACTTTGGCAAATAATAGAACCTACTGCTGGTAATTACTGCTAACAAGCTTCCCCCAACCCAAATGTGACACTTGGACTGATGTGAGAAAAGCTGATATAGGCCAAGCTTATTAAGCCTGAAAGAATGGAGGCTCTTCCCTATGAAAATACAGCACTTGGAACCTGCAAATCCTGTAATCTAGTGTTACCAATTATCCATTAAAATAGAAAATAGAGCTGTAATATTTTAGGTCCTTTCTAATGCATGTAGTGCCAGATGCTCTAATCAGAAGTGATTTTAAATGGAAAAATATTTTGTGTCATTCATACGCTCCTGTTTGAACCAAGCTTGGCTTTACTTACTCCATCTTCTTCTGGAGATAAGTGACAATCTGTCTTTTAATACTGCTATGGTGATTTTATTGTTCTAAGTTTTCTGAAAACACAACTGTCTTTACTGTTTGAAAAAATACTTTGAGTCAATTCAAACCCTCTTCAGACCTTCCTAGGTGTAGGTCCCATGTGTGGATCTTCCTGTTCTCCTCAAGTGCATTGCTTTGTTCACGTAAAATAATTTTTCTTGCAAAAATAAATTAAAAAAATTAGAACCACATAAATATCCTCTGCAATTTATCTAGAGTATTTAAAATAATTTTCCCAAATTCAAGGGAAATGTTTCCAGGATGGCTATGTATTTAAAGAAGACTATCTGGAAATAGGACATAAATCCTACTTAACCTCAGTATCCCTCATTCCTTAACAGAAGTGGGCTGTATGCATTTTTCCCCATGCTCTAGGTACAAGCATCTTTGCACTACGATCAGCTCATCTGCATTATGTCTGTTTTTCTAGAGGTCCTCTTCTACTGTGGTGCTTACACTGAGTTCAGTTAATTTCAGCAACAGTTTAAAAAAATACAGTAGTAAAGGAGGTGATGTGTGAGGTACAAGGCAAGACTACAAGGAACAACAGTTACAGATTCCCATCAGGGAAAGTCCAGCTGAAAAAAAAAATAAGCAGAAAGTAATTCTTTGCTATGAGCAAGGTGAAGCCCTGAAATAAGCTCAAAGAGGCTGAAGAATCTCCATCCTTGCAGAAGTAAACAGCTTGGTTACATTGGACACTGAGCTTCCTGACTTACTTTGAAGTTGGTTCTGCTTGAGCAGGTCAGGCTAGGAGTCCTCCAGAGGTCCTTTCCAACCTAATCTTTCTGTAAATCTATAAAGTTTGTCTTTGTAATTTACTCATTTTTCCCATCTTGTCTCCTGTTGTGACAATTTCCAATCAGGGAGGCGACATCTTTGAATTCCTGTTACATCTTTGAGTAGAACAAAACAGAATCAAAAACTGAGAACTCACAGAGTGAAAATTCACAATTAAAACTTATGGAAAACAACTTTTAGTTTGCAATAACTCACTTGTTGCCACAAAAAACCCCCAACCTGACTGATTTAAGGATAGATGTGTTTGTTTCCTTGTTTGTTTTTTAAGAAGACTGTTTGTAGTCTGTCATTTGTAAGCTTGAATTTCAGAAACTTTGAGACTCTGGCATCACAGGGTTGTACTTATGGACTCTTTCTGGACCAAAGGGAGCAAGCTGAATGTTCAGGAATTTTTTTGTTTTGCTGCAAAACCATATGGAAACTTTCAGTCCACGTAGTCTTTCTGAATTTGTGAAGCTGTACTCACTTCACCAGCAAGCACCTTGGATGAATTCAGGCACAGTGGTGCATCTTTACGAAGTTTGACATTGATTAGGGAAAGAAAATTGTAGATTGCAGGGTCTTTGCTTAAATAAAAAGGCAAATTATGCTCTGTTGGAGGATTTCAACAAAATAATGGGTGTCTGAATTACTAGCATGCAGAATAAATAGAATATTTGTATTTATATAGCATTTGGATAGGTTTCTAAATCTTACAGTACATGTAGCAACATTAACTGTTATTTTGTAGAATGTTTTCTTTTAAGGATTAGATTTGCAGATCTGCTCTTTTCCTTTGTGTTTGGGGAAGCTGTTATATCTACAAGATGGAATCTCATTACTGTGTATAATTGTAATTATGTAAATCAGGTTATTTCTGCCTGTCTTATGTTTAAAAAGCCAAAGGAAATTGTTGATGATCTAGTTAGTGTGATACATTCAAAGTGATTGTGAATACAGCTGCTGAACTTTTCCATAACGTTTCTAAAAACCTCTCTTTTCTAAAAGTGTGACTAAAGCTCATCCTGACCAGCTGCTATTTTTGAATTTATTCACCTCAAACTTTAGCAGAAGAGGAATCGGTTTTGTCATCTAATTAAATTTAGATTTAAAGTCTGTAAATTTAGTCTGTAAATTTAGTTGCTTCCGTGAGGAAATTTCATTCTGCCTGAGTTATGTCGCCTGGGTACAGACGTTAAATTGGTTTCCAATAATGCCTTGATCTCCCAGTACATTGTGAAGTGGAGTCGGCATCGTTGTTTGCTTATGCAGATGAGGAGCCAGATGCACAGAGAGGAGAATTCACTTCTCAAGGTCATTTCAATGAATCTGTGGTTGGGTTTGGGTATAAACTCTTATCTTCTAACTCTTAGCTTAATATCTATCTCTCATACTGCTATTTTATTTGCGTCCCTGCCTAAGAAGTTAACAAGATTCCTGTATTTTCTCCTGTGGCCCTATGCCCACAAAACTGTCTTCCTTAGAATTTTACATAAAAAATAAATAAATCAAGTTTACTTGAACTAACGCAACATTCTCCTTGGTGCTAATTGAAGAGAGAAGTAATATGACTGCAGATTCTTTTTGGTACTGCAGTAGATTAAGTTATCCTTGCTGATATCTCATGTCTAGGGAATGTGTGTGTGTTCACTGGGGGCTGGTGCAGCATACTGAAGTGGAATTTGACACTTGTATTTATGTTCTGAGTTAACTTTGCACTGAGATAACCCTGGGACAAATCACACTTTAAAAAAAAAAAAGAATTTTCTGTTATGTCCTCCTAAGTATATATCGTGATTTACTCTATCCAGATAGAGTGATATCCCTTTGCAGAGTCTCCCTACCCTCAAGCCGATCAATACTCCCACCCAGCCTGGTGTCATCTGGGAACTTCTTGGGGACACACTCAATCCCCTCACCCAAACCATCAACAATGATACTGAACAGGACTGGCCCCAACCCTCTGAGCCCTGGGGAACCCCACTGGTGACCAGCTGTCAATCATATTTAGTTCCACTCATCACCATTCTCTGGGCCTGGCCATCCAGCCAGTTTTTCACCCAGAAAAATGTACATCTGCCCAAGCCATTAGAGGCAGTTGCACTAGGAGGATGCTCTGGGAGACATGTCAAAAGATTTACTGAAGTCTATCTAGAAAGTATCCATGGCCATTCCCTCTTTTGTTTTCTCCACATAAAAGCTAATTAATCTCTTTTCCACCCATACACCCTAATGTGCAGGTTTATAATAGTTGGTCACTAATTGAGTACATGAATTTTCATTTTTTGATGAAGCATTTAGAGTTGTCCAGGACAACATAAATTTGAATGGCCTAGGATCAACATAGAGCTGCCTGGCAACAACAATTGGTATTTAATTCTGCAATGGAGGTAGTTACTTAACCTTCATTCTAACACAGAGATATTTCTGCCATAGATAAATGTATTATTCAGATGCCCCTTAAATTAATTTAATGAAGCTTCATGTATCCTTAGGAACAAGCTAAGGGTGAAAGAACTGTCTCTTGGAACTTTCCCCACAGGAGCACCTTGAAAAAAAAAATTTGGCTTATATATTATTCTAGCTAATGGGTTTGGGTTTTGTGGGTTTGGTTTTATTTTTCCTTAAAGGTATTATGCTCTGGAGTTGGACTTAACTTGTCTGGTGGACATTGAAGTCTGAGGTGGGGGCTTTTCTGAGAACTCTGAACTTCTGGTAAAGTGAGTGTCCTTGTTTTCATCCTCTCATTTGCACTGCTTTTATTCTTCAGTGTGTTAATTGTGTTTGGATTTTCTTGTATGTACTAAGGCTTTTTCATGATTGTGGTATGAACACCAATTGGTGATGGCTCCTAGAGGTACAGCTAGCAGTTTTGTTCTCATAAAAGGAAACAAACATATAATGATTTACTCTAATCATTCCTGGCTATGAAGATTTCTAATCTTGTTAGTGAAGAAGTAGCATAAAAGGTGTGCACTGTAGGGTTGTGGTGGGGAAGGGGGGTGTCATAAACTTTCTAATGGAGCTGGTTTACACCAAAGGATCAAATAATACATCAGTGAACTTACCCGCAAAGTTAGTCTTCAGCAAAACTATAGTTCTGGTGACAGAAAATAAAAATAAATGTTTTTTATGGAGTATTATTAGTATTTATTGTATATTAGTGTTTAATGTATAATGTAACTAATGTAAACTGCCCCTAACTGGTACCAATGAATTACAGATCCATAAGTGAGTTATATAATATGAGGACTCAAAGCAAAAGAAAAGAAACTGTCTTCTGAAGGAGAGATGTCTCACATCTGTCTCTTCCTCTTGCTTTTATTAAGTTGCTGTGAAAGATTGCAAACACCAAACTAGTGAAAGTATGCTTTGTCTTTGAGTGTTGTGATTGATGGCCCACCGTGAAAAGGAGTCCTGTGAAACTGCTGAATTAAGGACAGCTCCGTGCTCTTTCTCTTCAAATTGGAGAATATTGAAATGACTGAGCTCGAACAGCTCCTGTGTTTTGAATTTGACTCAGTTCTTGAGCTTGCAGTCTCTTTGCAGATTCTGACTTCACAGCAAACTTGATGCTAATTATATTAGCTCGGGCATACACAGGAGTGCTGCCTGCAGTCACTGGAACCCTGGCAAGGAAAGAGCTTCATCAGAAAAGGCATGTTTGGGTTTAGGTTAGTTGTGTGTGAAAATTATTTTGACAGGAGGCAAAATACAGCAGGTAAAACTATTTTTGAGCGGTTTTTTGCCTAACTGGCAATCCTGTGATGTTCATTGAGTACTGCTGGTTTCAAAGGGCGTTCTCCTCTCCTCTGGAATCTGTTGCATAATTCTAAAAGTCATCCTGAGCTCACATTTCTTCTGCCTTGTTCCCCAATTTGGTTCTGGGACAGCAAAGCAACCCCCACCCATCAGCTGAGGAGAGCTGTAGGGACACAAGGGATTCCACCTCTCAGCCATGTCTGTGACAGCAACCTGGAACTCAACGTGTAACCCTGCTTTAGCAGCCTTGGACTGTTTTTCATTTATAGGAGTAAACAGTAAAATCTTCAGCTAAGCAGACTTCTAGAGCTGTTTTTCTAGTCTTGGTGAGGTAAAGGCTCACTTATTAGTTGTTGACTCTAAGTACTTGTTAAAACTTGAACATGGCCAGGCTATATAATTTTTAAAGGAGTTTTCTGGCTCAGAATTGTTTAGGAATGGAAGTTTTGATTCTTCAGGGTTCATCACCAAACTGGGCTTGTCCTGGCTACCCAAAAGACTTGTATTGTTAGACTGAAACAGGTTAAGTTATGCAGAAGGAATGAAAAGAACATTTCCTTTTATGCTCATCATCTCTAGAGATATTTGGAGATATCATTATCAGTAAGCACTACTGGGGTTTGACCAGTTCAAGGAATTGTTGGGATGGGTAATACTGAGTAGATGACAGGTTACTACTCCATGAAATGCTCTTAGCCCACCTCCTGGATTCTTCTTCCTCCAGCTCTTTTCTTTGTGCCCTTTTTAGTTCATCTTGTCAGAAATGAGAAATGGCTGCATTTCGTTTAGTTTACGGCAAACAAGAAAAGCAGTCTACATCTGAACTTCAATTTTAGGTCATCATAACATTTCTTCACTATGAGGATTTTCTGTTTTACAAACTGAACCCCTTTGTTGAAGGGAATAAAGGGAGAGGAATTCACACCGAGAAGGGACTGATATCATTGGAGAACAATGCTCTCTACAAACGACATATTGTACAGGCAGGCACAAAATGAGCTTTCATGCAGGGTTCTGTCAGTGTCACTCAGCCCTGCCTGAATGGACAGAGCTCTTGTGATTTATCTTCCATTCATCAGTCAATACCCAGTATTTTTCAGCAGTGATGGATAAGATCTCTTGCTAAATATACTGCTGCTGCCTGCTGAGCATTGTTGAGCCTGAGAACTGAACGGGAAGGCGAAGCTGCAGGTTAGGAGAGTTACAGGAGGTTTCTGAGCAGCTTAGAAAGCACCTGATTAATTTAGGATTCTGCAGGTGGAGGGTATATGACTATTCTCTTCTTTTTGTATTGCATATTTGTGTTTTAGCTGGTGTCTCTGTAAAAAGGATGTATCTAGGCTTCGAAACTGTTCTAATTTCCTAAACCCCTCCAAAGCTGCTCTATTTGCAGGACATTCAATATACACAGTGTAGCCCCCATATTCTCATATTTCAAGATATTAAGATATTCTAAAACATTTTATGTACTTTATGTGTAAACAGAGGAAGACAGATGTATGTTATAGCAGTGCCCCTTCCCTCAGCACAGGGGTGCTCAGCAAGCCACTCAGACTTCACTCCTTCACATCACCTGGCTTCTGAAATACATCATCCTGTGCTTTTTAAATTCAATCCACAAAACAAAGGCATCCACCTTTTCAGAGCAACCAATTTATCTCACACATTGTGTCCTCTGGAGTGCAATGTAGGAGAAGTAGAAATACCTGTGGGCAGAAACTTTTCTCTCTCCTTTTAAAGGAGATGCTATACTCATATTTTTGGGGTGAGGTCATATATCTTTACATGACAGTAGGATTATGATCAAAATACATGTTTGGAGAATGTTCATAGCAATACAAAGAACTTTTTAGATGTAAAGCAGGCCATGCAAATGGAAACAAAAGTGTCAGAGGGTTGAGGCAAACACACAAAAAATACTTCTTAGCTCAACTCTGGTGCCTCCTAGTAGCATCTTGAGCAATAGTGACTCTTTAAATTATCTAAATAGAGGTAATAATCTTTCTATGGAGGAAAACAAGCAGTTCAGTTTGAAAAATAAAGAATTTAATAGGTGTCCCTCCGTTGAGGGACTTGATAGCCTAGGATGCTAAGAAGGGTACAAAAGGAAAGCAGCATCCATACAGAAACTTCCCTCTGACCTGATTGTCAGTACCCCTGAAACATCATCTTTCCCAAATAACCTAGGATTTTATTCCTTAACAGTGTGCCTAAGTTGATTTTATTGTTCATAAATAATGCCAATATTCAAGCACCATCCCATCACCAAAAACTGTGGACAGAAGCTGGTGAATTTAGACCTGACTGCTTGTTCCACGTCAGTTAATGCATTTAAGAACAAAAGCTTATGCAGAAGAAATCCCCAGTCAGTGTGGGTAAGGAGATCGAGCTGTGTTCTGGGTGAATCTCTCCCTTGTCTTTTTTTTTCTTTCCAGGAAACTTGAGCAACAGCGTCAGCAGTCTGCTAAGAATTTCAAGGTAGTCAGTAGAATGTGCTTTGAACACAATTTTTAAAGGTACATAAATGATCTGTGAAACTCAAATTCATGGGCTATAGGTATTTATTGCCAATTTTAAGAGTTCATTTCCAGCATTTTATCACAGGACATAGGACACTGAAGTAACTCTAATAACCTCTTGTAAGGAAAAGAAGGGAGAAAGGTTTAAAAAATTTCTGCTGACAGTAATGTCTATTTCAGATACTTAAATATAATGATGCCAGTAGGTGCTGCTTTAATATTGCTAGC
This sequence comes from Notiomystis cincta, assembly GCA_013398075.1. Lineage (NCBI taxonomy): Eukaryota > Metazoa > Chordata > Aves > Passeriformes > Notiomystidae > Notiomystis > Notiomystis cincta. The sequence continues at coordinate 19,412 of VZRX01014832.1, forward strand.
TGTAGTCGTTTTGGAAGATGTTCTTTTGTTTCAGGAAGATCATAAGTATGGTGACATGTGATATATTTAGTGCAAATGAGTACTTAAAGAAGCAGCTGTTAAAAGATTAAACAGTCACATAAAAACTTCTTATGGTTTCATAGAAATTTAAGCTGTCTCCAGGTAATCTAATTTTATATGCACTTCTTGCTCAATTTTTTTCCCCTCTTGGAAAATCAGCCAGAAATGTTTAATGGTAAAAAAGAGGTTTCTTGCCAGAATAGTAAGATTTTCTGCTTCAAATCTTTTCTTGTCACTGACTAGGTGGAAGACCGCCAAAACCCACATTCTGTTTGGTCTTTCTCCTGGGCTTAGGGAAGATTGTGATCTCTTCATCAGCTGTTTATGTGGACAAAAGGGAGGCCTCAGATAAGACAGCACCATTGGTGGCACTGTCAGGATTTTTTTTAACGTGTATTTTTGTCTGAATTGTGTTGTAGAGAAATGCCACATAATAATCTCATGCCTTAGCTGACTTAACTTCAGAGAGTCTGTCTGATGAAGAGTTAAATAGCCTGAGTTTTTAAGTCTGAACATCTTGGGGTGAACTTCCAGTACCACCTTCCCAGAGAAAAATTACGCAAAGTCTTTCTGAATTTGTCAGAGCTTCCACAGCATGGGGCTTTCCAGGTGGGCAGGAGGGACTTTTCTGTGCTTTCAGGGTTTACTGATTACTCATATTCACCATCTCGATGGGAAATTTAATTTGAAAAATTCAGAATTTTGATTCAGTGCGGAAAGTGGATGAGATTTACTAGTTAGGCATATCATGATGGCCAAAAGGAATTTGAAGTTATTGGATGTGTTTCAATGTTTTGTTTGGAATGGGTGAGCCACATATTTCTAAAGCAACAAAATAAAAATAAAAATAANTTGATATTTTTACCTGCTTCCTCAAGGGATAGCAACTTTGTAAATCTGCATGTTACATTTCACTGAAATTGGGACTATAGCCACATCCCCTCATATGCAGGGCACTTTAGTGGACAGCTGACTTTCATAGGCTTAATGTTTGAATCTGAAATGTGCTTTGTACATTTTATTTTTATGCTTTTCCTTCATGGATGCAGCAAAGGGGTTCTAGCTGTTTTCTGGTTGTGAGTTTGGGGTTTTTATTTCCACTCTGGATTATCCATCTGCTTAATTGGATGAGGGTTGTGCGTGTTGTTTCAGTGAGTTAATTTCTAGAGCATTAATTATTTGATAAGCTCTAATGAGGATTTAGGCTTGAAGACTCCCATAAATTTGAATATTAAAAGTTTAATAAAATAAATCCAAAAAGTTAGCTTTTCTTTTTTTTTGACAGCTTTGGCAAGAAGGCGGGTAATTAAGAGGAAAGCACTCCATGCCATTTGCATGAGAATAGAGAAGACAGAAAGAAGGATGACATATTTGTCCTCTGCTTTCAGAAATTAAAATCTCAGGGAAGGGAGATTGCATGGCTATTGAAGCCACCTCTTGGATCTGATTTCCCATATTAGCCCAGAGTAAATGAGAGGACAAATCTGTTCTAATTTCCTGGGCCTCTTGGGTGTTGCCTATCCCATCTTTTTAATTGCTCCAATCCCAGCCATATTCCTGGCAGACTTGTGCTGCGGCTGACCAGAACTGCACAGGGCTAAATAAATAGCCACGTCCCAGCTTATTTCAGAGTGCTTCAAGATGAATATCTGCACCTTTATTTTTTGTGGCCTTGGTCCTGCTGGAATCCGTGTCAGGATTTCCACAAATGTACTTTAAACTGAGATGACAAAGACTTGGGTAGGAGATTTATTCCCTTTAGGTCTCCTGTAGGCAGAAGTCTGCAGACTGTTTGCAATCATTTCCCTTTGAAGTTCTGTGCTCTTTTTGCTGAAATGGGGAGAAACAACAATCGCAGGACTGCACGTTGCTGTAATGAGCTCTGCCAAGTATTCTAGAGAAATTGTGCCAAAACCTGAAAGTTTAAGGAGGGTTCAGTTTTGCAGCAGTGTGAGTTTGTAAATAAAGTTTTATTTCATGGTGTTTTCCTGTTTAGATAACTGTTAGCAGTTTCAAGGCTCCTTGGAATGAACAGCTGTGTTGGAACCATTCCAGAAATTAAGCTCTTCAGAGTAGCTCCTATGCCTTGATATTGAAATGGTTTTATTTTGAATATGGCACAAGACTGTTATTATTTAGTGGCATGGAAGTTCCATGCTTTAATTGAAGTAAATACCTGTCATTCAGATGGTACATTCTCAGCTATCATTATTAATGAATTCCAGTGTTCCAGGTTTCTTCATAGTCCATTTACTGTGTTGTATCTTCATGCAGGTCACCATTCCAATTAATCATAGAGTGGCTCAGAAGACATAGGTGATAACACTGAATTTTTGCAGATGGACATAGCTGATGAGTTGCCTGATTTATTTCTGTTCCCTGGCAATTAATGATAACTTTACGAAACCAGACCACTGCAGTATTAATCACAAAGGTACTGCCATGGGGTTTTTTTCCGAAAAGAAGTTTATAGAGCCACATTTTGCTGTCCATGTTAATTCTTCATTTATGTTAGTTGTTCTTATACATTTAATGTTTGGTGCACAAGATGGTTTACATGTTGTACAGGTTTATCCTTAACCATCCAACCTCTCATAAATGGGTGAAACAGAGGGAAATGAAGGAATTCTTTCTTCTCTGAGACATAGGTTGTCTTTGCATTGCTTTTGTATTTGTATGTGGTGGAAACTTGAATTTGGCCTTAATGAAAACAGTTGTCCTGTAAGTATTACTGGGTTTGGATACGACCTTACAGATTAAAATTAGCACTGTCTCTTGGTGTAAATATTTTTCAGCTATTCTATTGGTTTTAATGCTTCTCTCTTCTGAGTTTCTACTTGATCCAAAGAAGCCAGTAAAATCAGATTATGAAGTAAATAGTGTTTACAGACCCCTCACATTATAGAAATGGCTGCCATGAAGTGGTCATGCCAAGTAGTAATAAGAAAAGAGTCACTTGATGCCTTTTCCAATGAATATGCTGAACCTTTGCGCATTCTAACTTTACAACTGAACTTTTATGAGGATTTTTTCCTAGTACAAGAACAATGCAAATTTACTTCTGACTAAAGACAATTGTGAAAAGATTCATTACAGGAAAGCTAAAGCTCAAGATATCCTTTCAGGGGATGTGCACTTGCTGACCCAGTTTCTCTTGCTGTTCTGGCAGTATGGTTTGGAAGACATGATCACAGACACATGGAAAATGAACTTGATGTGCAAGTGTCTCTAATGTTTATTGGGCATATCTGTTGATAATATTTTTACTTTAAAGGTTTATGTTGCTCAAGAAAAAATCACACACAGGTCAATAGAATTTGTACATTTGGAGCACTGTAAAACTCTGCTTTCAATCATGAAGTAATTGCAAGAAATAAACATTTATAAGTAAGCTTGAAGTAATTTCTCTATCACTGATATGCCTTTTGATGTATCTGACCTCCCTTATGAAGAAAATATCTGAGTCTCCCTTGTTATGTTCCATCTATTATGACTAATTTCTGCTGTTTGAGTTCAGCATCCACACTGCTTATTCAAAAGCTTTGGTGTTTTGGCAGCAAAATCTGAACTATCTTTGCAAGTCCAAATCTTGGCCACCAACCCAGCAGCCTAAACTACATGAGATTCTCTTCAATGTTAAATTTTCAAAAGGTACAAGATTGTAAAAGAACTTGGTTTTTCTCCCCGGCCCCTCAGCTTTTTGGAGGGTTTGATAACCACTTCTCAAATTTCAGGCTTTACTTTAAACTTACGTCCAGCTGCTGTTCTTGTGACATACTGTAAGTTAGGATGTTAGGAAGTTAGGAATTTTATTTAGAACATAATCTTTCAATACTCAGGTGCTTGTACACACTGTATCAATCTCTAATCATTCAGGTTTTTACAAATACTAATCTTTCTAATCAGTTTATGGTTCCAGCTCATTGACACCGACTCTTCTTCCTTTATTTAAACATCATCTACTTATGCGACCATATATATATATTTTCCTATTCTGTTAGAGATTATAATGTATGGAAGACAAAATCTCTTTTCAGTGTAAGGAATATGAGGCAATCAAGAGCCTAACCCCCTCCTTATGTGCCAGGATTCTGAAGGGAGGAAAGTCTTGTTTTGAGGTAACAATATACTCAGGGGGCAAGATCTGGCTTTATCTGCTTGTGTAGCTTCATTATAAAATCAAGGAAGTGCTATGCTTCCCTTCTAATGTTAATTTAAAAGGATAATAAAAGTATTTAATAAATATAATTTTTTTTCCCTTGAAGCATGCTATCAAATATAAATATTTCTGGGAAAAGATAACCATGAAAATAAAGTTTCTACCACAAACCCATTTTTTTTTAAATTATAAATTTCAGTTTTCTCCAGTCATATTTAACTTTAATAGTTATATTTGGATTAAGTACATGGTGCTAGAATTCTGCAGAGACAGCTACTGGTTCTCTAATCACTACTTACTCTGATTTTCAGCAAGAATTTGATCCAAGTCATTCAGGGGTGTATTGTTTTCTCTGCTGTGCTCAATTTTGAAAGTACAGTTTCCCTCACTCCATTGATAATAATGAAGTATGTGAAAGGAAAGGCCTGTGGAGTAGAAAAGATTTCATTAATCATGAATCATTACGTTTGTCAGTTGGCAAAGGGAGACTTCCTCATTTATCCCTTGAATGAAATTAGGTCTGGCCTAGCTGCAGTCAGAAATTCTAAATTGCCTTGGCATCTCTCTGTTGCTGTTTATATGTGCACCATAAAATGGCAGATGGCATTTTATTAATAGCAGATGAGCTGAGCCTTTCAAGCTACTTTTTTTTCTGAGATTTGGTTTCTTTGAATTTGAAATGACACCTACCTACATAATTACGTGGTGCTTCTGTACAGTTTCCTTATTTAAAAAAATAATAAATGCTTATTATGGTTTTAACTGCACCTGCCACTCTCCTCCCATATCTGAGGCGGCTAATAAAATACATCAAGATGAAGCTAGAGGAATTCGTAGCTTTTACCTCCCGCATACTTTATTTTCTTTCTGGAGTTAGCTGAAATGAGAAAGAAACTGACTTGGTACACAAGTTCTGATTTTTGTTGTAGATGTAAATTTAAACACTACCTTGGTCAAAGCATTGCAAAATATCACTGATGTTTCCAGGTTCTCTTTGGAAAACCTTCACGTCAACCAAAATAAACAAATGTGGGGAATCTTATATCCATAGTATTTGTTCTATTCTTTTTGTTTTTTTTTTCATCTTTCTTGCTACATATGCAAAGAGTAGACACTTCTAAAGGAACAGGCCATGCATACAAAAAGTATACATTAGTTTTGAATGACAACCACTTAGGATTTACTCACTGGAGAGACTACCACTAGTCATAGTTACATCCATTAGATGAAGTCAAATCTGTCCCTGTGATAGCCACATCAAATACTGTAGAAGACAAATTCCCCCTCCCACAGACAGGTTACTGACACTAGAAGTTGTAGCATCTTTTTTTTCACAGCATATATTTGGAATGTTGTTAATGGAAAATCTTATTGTTCTCTAGACATATTCTAGATGTTCTTAATTCTACCCATATCTGGAAGGTCTCTGTGTCGCATGAGTGAGAAAATTACTTTTTTGCTGATTTTTTCATATTTCCAGTTTCAGATTGCTTTGAAAAGTGAAGAGGAAGTTCTGCAAATATATTTTTTCTTTTCCCCTTGTTATTCCTATAGCAGCTCAGGTAGATTTTGTCTGTTCCAGGACTTAAAAATATCTAATTCTCTCTCTTTGAGCTGAAGTGTTCTGTGTTATTCAAAATTCTGTAAGGAAAAAATCCCCAATACTTTAAAAAAAACTTGTGAAGAAATTCTTGAAAGGGGGAGAACTTGAAAAGAAAAATAATTATAGTCTTTAGTTCAGCATATTGGAGCATATTTAGTGTGTGTTTATTAAGGCAGATGGAGTCAGGGCAAAATACATGTGGAAAAGTTTACTGTCACATTTGTGTGAGTTAAAATTGTGTGTGCAAAGTAACCAGGACACATTAGAAATGCTGCTTTCGTTTCTGGTAGTATTTCCTAATAATAACATTTAAATGCAGTGGATTCAAAGACTCCTAGGCCTTTATTGCACTGGAGAAGAGCAAACCAATTTTTTCATTATTAAATGGGGAAAAGATCCCAAGAACCCATTATCTTTCAGAATGCTGCCATGAGATTTGCTTAATAAATCTCTTCTTTTCATTATCGATACTGTTTCTCTAGCTTTTTCTACCACAGAAAGAGTGGGGCCAGCTACCTCTGACAAGTTTTGGATAATAAAATAATAAAGTAACTATTTAGGGTTCTGTAAGATATTTTCTTGTCTAATGGAAATCTTACATTAGTAAAAGAATAGGCTTGACTATGCTGATCTTCCCTTCTAATATTGTTGATTGAATAGTTATGTCATTGTTTTCCTGGTTTTCTGATCATCATCATCTTATTTTCCTATTGTGGGTGCAATCTATTCCTATTAAGTGACCCATTATTTTGAATTAATATTTTATTGTCCATACACTGCTTTCATGGCTATCCACCAAACCAATAAGGTACCATCGTATATCCTAAAGTGCTTTAAATCATTGACTTTTTTTGGTCATTAACAAACTAATAAGCAGACTATTTAACATTGATGCTAAATGTGAACTGTCAATGACAGCAGCCAATGGTATCCTGCTGACAAGTGATAATGTCATTTCAACATGTCCTCAGAGCATGGTAATTACTGCTGTATTCATGAATGTATATGGCTTGATGTTTACTTGATTTGAATATGAAAGGCTTCCTGAAAACTTCATGTGTGCTGTCTGCATGCTGAATACACTGGATGAAACAGATTAGGCCTAACAATCTGCAGAAAACAATTAATTCAGATCCCACTGACCTGAGGCCTTCTGTTGTGATCTATATAGAGCATCAGCAAACCAGGCAAGGCAGAATTGGTCTGTATTGTTAAAATGTTGTTCTGCATCCTGTCTCAAAGATTAAATTCATATTGAGCAGAATGGCAAAAGAAATTAGGCAGTACATAGATTGCAAAGTGACCAATAACCCTTTATGTTATTTTCTTCATACTCTATAGAAACATGTTCCACATGACTGATAGTCAAAAATCTGTTGTTTAAAAAATAATTTCAAAATATGCACATGAAAGTCAGCATTGCTCGTTTTGGTGCTAGATAATTACTAGTTCTGTACCAATGTTGGCTCTATTGAAACAGAAGAAAATATTTCAAACGGTTTATAAACAAGGACAGAAAAACCAGAAAGCTGGCAAATCTGGCATTCAAATTTTAGCAGACAGGGGTTGGGAGGCTCTGAGGCCTTGGGATCTGAAGGAATGAAACACGGATGCAGTAGGGCTGTAAGATTTTACTTTTTTATCATTCTGGATTTATTTTTGCATCATTCTGGAGTGCTATAATTTCTTGCAGCCTCTCCATGGCACTCAGAAATATTTCTGTAGAACTGCTTCATGTAATTTCTAATATCTATGATCAGTTTCTGATGAAGACCTGATGGATATACAATCAAAACATTTCATCCAAAATATATGTGACTGAGGTTAAGATAAACTCCCAAAATACTCGAAGCTTTTCCATTGCTGAAATAATCAGACCTTTCCTAAACAAACAAGGAAACAGCAGAAATTAAATCAATTACAGTCCGTATCCTATTTTTGCCTTACCAGAAAAAAAAAAAAAAGGCCTGAGGAAGCAGATTAAAATCTAGTAAACATCAATTTATTTTTTAATTGCATTCAGAAAGGATGCCTTAGAAACAGATCTAATTTGCTTCCTTGGAAAGCTGTTCAAACCTCATTACCTAGTGGTTATATACCTTCTTTTAATTTCTGTTTTGAATATACTCATGACATCCTTTGTTCTTGTGTTGGCTTTGTCCTTTTACACCCTGACTTTATGTTCCTTACTTTGCCCTTATTATATGTAGAGAAAGAAGTCCCATTCCCTGTCAGCTTTTCACAAAGCTGAACAAACCAGCTTGTTTCACCTCTTCACATAAAATTGCCGTAGTCTTTTCCTTCAGCTTCTGCCCTCCTTGTGCATGGCTGGCTGTGATTTATCTCTCACTGGGCCCTAGGATTGCTTTCAATTCCTCCACAGACATGTCACGCTCGTGGTTCATAATGTCCTGTGATTGAGGAGCATGCACAGGCTTGTCTTCATTGTTTTGTGCTGATAGCCAAATTTGTTGGTCCCCAAAGGCACAACCCTTCACTTTGTTTTATGCAGTTTCTTTTATTCTCTTCCTTAAGACCATCTCGTGCTTCCTGCAGGCCCCTGGTAGATAGCATTTCCAAATGTGGAGATGCTGGCATGCCCTTGGTTAACGTGTTATTAATGATCTCAGCAAAATTTGTCCCTGGATTGCTCCGTGAGGAGCTGAAGTACTCAGCTCCCTCCAGTCAGCAGCTCTTCCCTTTAACGTTATGGGGGGCACAATCCTCCTCTTGTTCTCTTGAATTTCAGCCTAGCCAGTAACTTTGATGTGCCAATAAGTCAAGATGCTTTGCTAAATCCCAATAGAGGATCCCTTTGTTCTCTGTTCCTTCTAGGAAGCCAGGTATGCTATGAAAGAAAATATACAAGGTCAGTTAGGATCAAACTCTTTCTTTTAAATTTGGCTGTACTCTACCCTTTCTCCTTTAGGGCCTGAGCCAGAGTTTTATGTGTTATTAAAACTTCAGTCATCAAAGCATTTCCTTTCCAAAGTTACTGCATTTGCAGATTTCTAATTACAGCAACTCCATGCATTGTAATAGATCACTTAAACATCCTTGCTACTGTACATACAACTTCATATGCAGCTTGTTCCAATCTTCTGGACTGGATATTTTCCAGTCCCTCTGGCTCACATTAAGCAATGCTGTTCCCAGTTTGTATCTCTGTAGCTCTGTTTCCTCTTGATATTCTGCTTTATGCAGTCTGGTGCTGATGCTGGCTCTTCTTGCTTTATTGTTATATGTCTTGATGTTCAAGGCAGCTTTGTCTGTCTGTGGAACTGTTTTCTTCCATTCTGTGTAGGGTTTCTGTTTGTTCTCAGCTTTTTTCTCAAGATTTGCAACTTTCCTCATCTTTCCCCAGTCCTTCCTCACTCTACAAATTCCTCATAATTGCGGCATATTTCTCTAAAGAGAACCAAATCCTCCTGGAGATTCATGTACCTCAACTACTCCAGCTTGGATTCAGATGAATTCAGAGCTTGGCTAATTTTCAGTCTTCTCTTTTCAAGACCAAGCCAACAAAGCCTAATTCTGACCCCTTTTCTATTTAGGAGGAACTAATTTGCAATAGCTTCATTCAGGGTTATTCTATAAACCCTCAGAGGAAGTGCTCATCTACTTATCAAGACAAGATGTCATCTCTTCATACTTCTTTTTGGCAGAATATTTCCCAGCTGAGCTCTGCCTTTGTGGGCATGCATCTGGGGGAGCTGAAAATTTCCTTTTGTGAGGCAGAACTTGGTGCTATTCCTCTCTGCCACAGCTTGTCCATATCCAAACCTGGCTCTGACACAATTTGTTCCAGGTCTACCACAATGACACCACCATTCAAAGAGTCCTTAATCTAAATAGATTATTTTATTAATTTTATTACAAATGAAAAAACTCATAGGAAACTCAGGCTTAAACAAGACTGAGGGTTTTTTTTTTAGTTTTTTCCTTCTTATTTTTTCTGGACCTCATTTAAATTTTTTATAGTTCTATTTGACATGACTATGTGTATTTTTTAGCAGTATTCTGAATTGAAGGTGATATTTGTCTCTTCTAGATCACTGCATCCTTCTCAAAAAAAAAATTAGTTTCCGTGATCTCTTTTTTCTTCTGTTTTTAATTTCATATAATATTTATTGTTGCCAAAACAAGATATTGTGAAAACAGGAGTTACAATTTCTTTCTCTACCTCTCTCTTCCTTTTTTTCCCTCAGCCCTCAAGTCTGGACTCTAAGGAAAGAAAATGCTTCTTTGTACTCTGTTTTTAGGTAGACGTGTAGCCCATTATAATCTGATCCTGTATGATCAGCCCATCTTCTGAGATACTGTTTATTCTAGATGTCAGCTAATATTTTGTCCTGGCTCTTACTTAAGTCTCTGTCATTCTTCCCATTATAACAAGCCCAATCACATATTTACATACCAAATCTGCTGAGAGGAACATCTCCTGCAGTGGGATGTGCTGGCACACTCCAATTATTTAAACAGAACTGTAAAGGCCTCTTTCCTCTCAAAAACTGTTTAGTGGATCCAAATAATTAGGGACTGATCCATTTTTTTATTAAATAATGGACAAAGTGGCACTGAAAAAGCCTGCAAGTTTACAATGTATTTCCATATGCAAGTGAGGGGAGAGAATGAAGGAATGGAAAAAAAAAATTGAAGAACAGTGCACCAAAGTTTGTTCATGAACATTTGTTTAAACACTGAGAAATGCCTGAATTCCAGGTGTCATTATTACAGGCCCATTTTCCAGATACTGCTCATAAGAGTTAGAGCTTACTTTTGGAGGCAGGAGGAGAAAAAAAAAAATTCCTAAGGTTCTATCTGGCAAATAGTTTTATAATCCTGTTCCCGGTGAAACACAGATGGCTTTTCAGCAGCAATCCAGATGCTCCTGCAGGAAGCTTGGGCTCTCTGTGGAGCCATTTGGAGGGTATCCGTGGGTGCTGCTGGCTTCTAACAATGCAGCATTTCTTCTCCGAGAGATGAGCGGAAAAAAGCAGGAATACATTCCTGTATCGACGAGGAATTAACTTCTGACATGGGAAATAAATTCTGTTTACACCTGGAGTGGTGGTTGGGTTCACCTATGCAAGAGCAAGATGATACATGTGGATTTTGGGATATAACCTTTGGTATTGCAGGCACTCAGCAGCCAAAATAATGCTTTAAAATGTGGATTTTAGCCTGATATTTTATCAGTTTGCACAGAATATGGAGCAGAATGCTGCACAAAAGGCACCAGTTCATACTGATATAATAAGTTACAGTCTATTGAAGAAAGCAGTGCTTAAATTTACAATATGGATAGCTGAAGGCATCTCTTGGAAAACACATGTAGGGAATATGCTCATTTTGCTCTGGATACTAAAATACAGAAGGAAGTAAAAGGAGTAAAAGAGCAAAGTAGACAGATAACAGAATTCAGTATAACTGCTTCAATGAGACTACTAATAAGCATGAAATTGAACATCTGCTTAAGTGCATGTCTGGGTTATAGCATAAAGATAACTCTCATAATTGTACCCTGATATTTTCATAGCAGAGATTGGAGTGGATGATAACCAGCATAATGCAAATATAAATGTTATACTCTGGAAGAAGCTGTACAATTATTTTACCTGTGACTGACAGGAATGAAAAAAAAAATCAAGGGTGCTGTAGCTTACTTTTTGAAGAAAATCCTTTGAATGTATTAAATATTTTGAGGAAAAGCTATCATGAGCTGAACACTAAAAATTTGCTGTCAAAAAAATCTTTTCTAGTCTCATAGTGACTTGTGGTGGTGGTTGGTCTCTGAGTATTTTTTTTCCATGAAAGAAATCTTATGCTGCCAGTTTAGCGTCCATGCTGTAGAAAATGTCTTCTACAACAAAGTAAAGAAATAATAATGGTAACAGAACCAAATATTGAACCAGGTGACTGTTTTTACAAGCATAAATTAAATAAATTTCTGTAACAAATCTTTTAGATGAGACAAGATGTTAGGTTAACTTCTGTTGCTCAGATGGGAAAGACCTGAATTGAAAACCAAAATGTTCTGGCAGAAAGGGAGTTTGTTCACGGGAGAATAAAATGTCAGTGATGTAAAGCAACTCTGTAGGTAGATCTAAATCAATTTTTTTACTCTATATGCTGGTTTTGTATTAATCTACAGAGAGTATGATGTTTTATAGTCTGAGTTTCAGGTCCTGAGCTTCACATAAGTGAAATGTTCCTTACCTTTCTGGATCAGCTTTGCCTGAAATTCCTTAGACCTTGTGACTACACTGAGTAGATAATGCAAAACTTGGGTCTTTTATTTGTTTTCTCCCACTAGAATGTTGCTAAAAAGGGCTATGTCTTTGTGAAACCTCATTGTCATTCTGCCATGCATTGCTTTGGGGCAGCTGCTCTATTATAAGCCCACATAGTTATGAGCGAGAGACTGCAAATTTATTCTTCTAAGGAAGATGCATTGTTTCTGACAGACAGAATTAGTAACTCTGGCTTTTGAGATTTTTTTTTTTTGTCTGTCCAGTTTGGGGATTGTTTTTTGGGGAGGTTGTTCATTTTTTTGTGGGGATTTTTATTTCAATTGAAAGGGTGGTTAAGGTATATGAAAATATTGTGTATTTTTAAATGGAGAATACTTGAGTTTTATTATGCAATAGCACTCCAACTTCTCAGAATGCTATGGATAAATGCAGGAATGACACTTCAGTAAGAAAGTTTCTCTTATGTTAAAATAATCCAAATTAATCAAAATTAGTGGTCTAGTATTGCTCTTAACAGTAGACCATCTTCAATAAACTTTTCTCCTCTAATTTTTATTTTTTAATAAAATTATTCTAATACAGTATTTGATGGTGAGGTAATCATTGGACTCAATCAAAAGGAAAAGCTATACTGTACAAATTAACATGCTCTGCTTGGGAAAGTTATGTCTGCTAAATAACTATCCATAAGACACAACAGAAGAGCGTTCACTAAATGCAAATAGAATTTTAGTTTGCATAGAAAAATAACTTTAAAACCCCATTTACCACAGATGTTGGGTTTTAATATATAGAAATGAATATTCAAAGTGTTTCCAGGTAAAAACTTCTGTCAAAATCTCATACTTGTATTTTAAGGAAAAATTGCTTTGATGACTAAGTTGTCTCATTTTCTGAGAGAAATAAACTCAAGAAATACAGGATTAGGTTCACCTGAGCTGAGTTTATTGCAGTGTGGAAATAAACTCTAATGCTGTTGTCATCAGATTAATTTCTTTGGCTCTTCTCTGGATATTTCTGACCTTCATCCAAAACCCAATTGCTTCTTTATCTCATCGTAGTGGGAATACCCTCAGGACATGGAACAAAATGCGGTAAATTGTATCCAGAGAGACTATCTTCATGGTGACCAGCCTTTGTAAACTCAGCTTCTGATTTTATGATAGCAGTTAAAGGAGAACCCCAGATGCTCTCTGACCCTCTTAGGTGGCTCATGAGGTTTTAACAGGACAGCTGAGAATTATCTCCCCGGTAATCATCACAAGGACATTATGGAGTCAGAATCATGCAGGATTAGACCTTAGGTCACCTCACTATTGATAATATTTTCCCTTAAGTATCAGAGAAGTGACAGGAGTAACACTTGGGCGTACTTCAGAGAGAGGGCTGCAGCTGTTCTCAGAAAGCTCTTTGTCATCATTGTAATTAGCTCCAGTGGCTGAATGTTCTCCCAAGCTGAACCCAGTTCTTCCCAGGACTGTGATTTATTTGAGTTTTATCCAGGTTAAATCTAATAACTAGGTATCTATGGTGTGTTGGCCCTGTGTGGGCATCAAGCACCCAGAAAAGCCATACTATTGCCTCCCTCCTCAACTGGACAGTGGGAGAAAATGTCACAAAAGGCTTGTGGATCATGGTGTAAGAACCATGAGAGATTAAAGCTGCCAGCTGCCATCACTGGCAAAACAGGCTCAGATTGGGGAAATTAGTTAATTTTTTTACCAATCAAAGAGTCAGGTAACGAGAAACAAAATCTTATGAAAATCTTCCCTCCACTCCTCCCTCCTTCATGGGCTGAGGAGTGAGAAATTTCACAATGAAATCTTGATCTTCCCTTTGATGTGTTTATCAAATTTGCCTTTGTAGCTTTATAAATGGAAGAATATTCAAGTTTTCTGACATCTGACTGAAATTCTTGTGCAGAAATGGTGCTCTCTGATGCAGCTGAGCTGGTTTGCTTGATCTCTGCTCCTGTCCTGAAGTTACTGAGATTAGCAGTGTTTAGAAGAGATGTGTGTTACAAATTTATCTCACTAGTATGACAACAGATTTTGGTGTGGTGTGGTTTTACAAAGCCAATTAAAGGACTTACAAGTCCTTTTTGCATTAAAACTTGTCTTTGCCTTGGCCTACAGCTAGAAAAGCAGAAGCAAACCATGTTTTTTTCTGTATTAGACAGCCATGTACTTCAGTCTGTGTGGTTTACCTTGGAGTGCTCGAATGTCCTGAAAGCTCCTAAAAGCAGCTGTTTTTCAAGGGAGACGTCTCGGCCCTGTGGTCCAAAAACCTCCTTGCATTTCTGGAGAGGGAAAGGGAGAAGGGGATGAAGAAACAACTTCTGGACCATTCTGAGCCTGCCTTAAGTAAAGCTCTGACTCTGCAGCCCATCCACCTCTAGGGATTTGTATTGTGTGGAATACACATCTCCTAAACCTCAATACTTAAAAAGATCTCATGATCCTGTTGGTAATAAATTGCATTCCTCCTTCTTATTCCTTCCCTCCCCATTCAAAGCATGAATTAAAGTAAGGTTCAGTAATTCATGTTTAAAATAAATAAAGAGTGCATTTGGGACTACAGGCAGTGTCTTGACACTGCTCAGGTAAATCTGAGTGGTCTGGAGGTAGACTGAGGACTTTCTGTATGATTTGAAGTATGCAAGAAGAATTCCCAATCAGAAAGACCCTGCTTCCATTTTTGCCCTTTGGAAAAGGTCACTGATCTCATGATGACCTAAATGGCATGAAAATTATTCTATTGAACAAAAATCCTCTTAAAATGTACCCTAACTCACACTTTCTCAAGTGTATGGAATAGGGAATGGTATAGACAAAGCCTTGCCTACACTTGGGCAAAGTGAATTTTAGCCACTGCATTACAGCTTCACCATCCCCACTTTTTTTTTCTTTTCCCATCTAAAATTTTTCATATCTTCTCAGGTAGTGTGCTTATTTAAATTCCCAGGGAAAATGTGCAGTCTTGTGTTCATGGGTGTGTGGAAAGCATACATTTATCACAATCAAAGGAGAGAGGGGAGGAAGGGAGGCTATTGTCACTTTATTTTTTCTTCACCATTAACCTCTTAAGTCTTTAGTAAATTGGCTGTCCTTTAATCATGTCCTTAACAACGCCTGATGAGCTATTAATTGTATGTGCACTTGATCACTTGCAAAATCCCCCTGTACTCTTTCAGCTTCCCTTCACTCAGACTATAGCAGCAAGAATTTATCTGGAAATACTTTATTTTTTTACTAGTTCTCATTAAGGCTCCAAAGGTCATATCCCTAGACCAATATGAAGCTGATTTTTCCATTTACTTAAGGCAACTTCACTTAATTTATCATGTGGGCTCCCCAAGATGACAATTTGTTCCATTTCCTATCTATTCCTTTTGTTCCCCAGAAGTTTTTTTTTTCCTTCTGAAAACAGAAATAAATTAATATAATAGCTGGCAAAGATTTATGGTTTTGTTCTTCTTTGGATCTTCATATTCTATTTATGGAAATTTGTATTTTTCTTAGTGGGGTCTACTTTTTTATTGCCAATTTAATAATGCCCAGAGAAAGAGTTCTGTCAATTACCATGGCCAACTGCTATCTCCTTATTAGTTGCTATCTAATATTTATTTGATTTCTGGTTTTCCCCTTTTACTTCCTCAGGACTAAAGTGGAACAAATCCAGTTTATTCCCTCTTTGAGCAGCTCTAGTACTGCATTTTCAATGATGTAGAAAATAATGCTTTTAAATTTTTTTTATTTAATCTTCTTTGCTAAATATATTACTTGGGTTTTATCTAAAATTAATTAATACAGAGCTTTTCCAGTACAGAAATTGGTAGTATGTGTACAAGGAGGCCTGCCTGTGGTGCTGGTAGTTTATGTTGTTCTATTTTCTAGATTCTCATGGAAAAACTACAAAAGAAGCAAAAGGAGAATCATGCTGATTTGGTGAAAGACAGCCAGAGAAGGTTTGACATGAAAATTCATTTGATCTGCATCAAAAACCTGTCTGAATGAAAAGGATGTACTTTGTACACTACCTAAAGCAAGGTCCTTGTAAGATGTATTATTGCCTGCTGTGCCCATCAAATTGAATTAACACTCAGTGATCTGGTGAAAAATGGGGCCTGGATCAATTGTTTTGGGGATAGCTGTAGGAAAACTGATGTGCATTCCACCCACCTCCCAAAAAATCAATGAGATGTAGCTGACTGTGCATACGTGTTGTCATCAAAGCAGTTCAAATTCAGATTCATGTTTAGTGTGCACAGAGGAATTAGCACTGACAGGACAATAACAGGTTTTTTTAGCCAAGATTAGCTGTTTCCATACCTTCTTCAGCCTTGCAAACAGATCATCTGCTGCACAGTGTCCTCTCAACAATAAATTGATAAATAATTTGAAAAAAAATAGGAGTTTATGTGAGTGATATCCCATGAGTTTGGGCAGGAAGCTCATTTTCACCGGTACCATTTGTCATACCCCAAGCTCTAAAATAGTCTTGAAACCTCTCAAGTAATGAGAAAGGGGAAATGAAGCAGTAACACAAGACACAATTTGCAAAGAAACAGCACATGCTTAAAAACTGAAAGTCAGATATATCCATAACTTCAATGAAACTCTCTAAATCGATATTAACATTACAGCCTCAAATAATAAATAATTATTTAAAAAACCTGGTGGAAAAAACCTCCAAACCAAATCATCCCACCATCCTATATATTAGAAATGCTTTCTTCAAAATCTCTGCATAAACAAGACATTTGCCATAATTTAGAGGGACAGAAAAAAAGTATTCCAGAAACAGGAATTCATCTTAAATTAGGTTGGGAATTTCCTAATTTTTTAATCTTCCTGTAAGCTATGGAAATGAATATTCTCTCCCTTCATCAGGAAAGTTTTTCCAGTGTGATCAGTTTTCTCAGCAAGGTCTTGTACAAAGACATCTTTCAGATATGAAGTTGTACAATTAAAGGGGTGCACATTCAAAAATCTCTGTTATAGAAATCTGGGAACTTAAACCACTGGAGCAGATCTGCCATAATTTTTAAAGGCAAAGGAGTTACTACAGCTTGGTTTTGTAGGAGGAATAATCTCTTATTAGCCAATTAAACAAATAACTGATATTGAGTACACAAGATACAAGCTCTCCTTTTTCACTGATGAGGGAAATACTTTATCACCCAATTGATTGTGACTGAATAGATGAGGTTGTGCATTGAGCAACTGCAAAAAGGAGGAAAGATGATTACACCATTTGAACCAGGCTCCATTTGCAAAAATCAATTCTACCACAAGAAAAAAATATTTGTTGCTTTTTATCCTGGTGAAGGATTGATGCTTAATATTGCAGAAAGCACCCAAGCCCTGGCTGGCACTCAGAAAATATGCTACATTTGCTTCAGCTGTTGTGCCATTCCAATATTGCATGTAAACAGAAACAAATTATGCACATTAATTTCTTAGAGGTGAGAAATTATAACACGAGATGATGATTACTCTGCTAATGTGTATTTATTTATTAGACATGTCAGAACATACTCACAAGTGGTATCAGCAGGTAAAAATGTTTTGTGTACCTAAAGTGCAAGACTGCTAAACCAGGCAGCACATCTCCCAGTCTAAGCTGGTTTTGGAGTCTACTGTAAGAAAATTTTCCTCAGTTAAACAATCTACAGACAGGAATTGTGGCCTTGTTTGGTAAGATTTCAGTGTTTTCTCTAGTATTACACTCATTATTCAGTATTTTATCCTGCAGTAAATGCAAGGTAACTTAAATATATTTTTGTTATAGTTAAGGGGTAGGGTGTTAAAAATCCTTCTTGCATGATGATTGAAAAATCCGTTAATTAGGGAAGTCTGAACTCCAGTGTTTTGAAATCACTGACTATGGTGTAATCAAATCAAAATTTTTAAGGCCCTCCCTGCTATTAAGTGATCAAACACTGCAGGACCCCACCATATACTTTTGCTCATTTCCCTGTCAGATAAACAGAAGAGTAATCACACCTTTTCAGTCTCTTCAAAACAAGCAAACCAAAATGCTCTCAGGCAGCTAACACACAGAGCACTTCCCCTCTTTTCTGGCTCAACACTAAGCAGCATCTTCTTCACAGACACCTCGGAACAGAAGGGGACTTTCTGCTGTGTTAAAAGGCAGTAGAAGAGGCAGACTCAGCTCACCTTTTTCCCTTCCATATAGATTTGATCCACCTCTAACCTCACCCCTGCACAAAGGAGTGTGGGTATCTCCAAGCTCTCCTCCTCCAGATGTAACAGTCAGCCTGGGTTTTCCTTCCCTGCTTCTCCAAAACTAAACCCCATCCTGGTTTCCTAAGTACCAGCAGGAATAACTCTCCCTTCTTTCACCTCTGGAGCTTACAGCAACAAAGAGAACAGACAGAAAACCAAGTGGAATAAAGAGAAAGGCCAGGAATACCTGGGGTGAGAAGATTTTTGTGGTTCTTGTAGGGAAAAACTGCTAAAACAGTCAACAAATACGAGTTTTCTACTCTGGGCAAGTTAAATGTGTTTAACTGTGAAGCACTTTACTAGTCATGTGTGTTTAGTGTATTTAAACCGGAAAGTGCTATTATCCTTGGCCATAACATGAAAATAAATTCGAACTTTAATCCAGTAAATTTACTTTAATCCAGTAAAACAGGCTGAGCTATTAATATTAGTCTTTACAGACCCCAGCAGAGGTGTGGAAATCTCATTAGGAAATGTAAATGTCAGGTAGGACACTTAAAAACCTCATTATGGAGAAGAACCCAAGTACCAAAAGTGACATAAATTACTGCCCAGCCCAAGTATTGCGAAAGAGAAATCCTGCAGAGCTCTGTTTTGTGGTTTGATTGGAGGGACAATTACAAGCAGTTTTATCTTGATATAATGAAAATTAAATGTACATTTAACTAGACTGGTGCTTAAACGGACTGACAAAAAAGAAAGTAAAGTAGAGAAAGGTAGTAAGTCTCTTTAAATACTGAATAAATCTCTTAAGGCAATAAAAAGCTTTTGTAGGAGTTTTGTGTACTTTAAATGGTTTATCTGTTCATGGTAATACTTCAGATTGACATATCGTATAAAATTACATACATATGTCTATTTCAGATCTGAAATTTAGCATTACTAAATTATTTAGCAATAATTCCTTTCCTAATATAAAGTTAGCTATTTTTGGTTGTCCAACACTTCCCTTAAGCTTGTGATGGAGAAAATGGGCTCTACCTGGCAAAAGCATGAACCAGTGTTAGGTGAAAATCACAGTATGTTGTCACTGTGCAGAGAGCTGGGCTGGGACCATCACACATCTTTAAGTGATTTCAAAACCAAATTGGAAGAAATTAAATGTTGGTGTAGGAAGATGAACACTCATGACCTGCTGCTGTAGTGATGAAGTTTGTATGGTCTCGCTACCATGGAAAGACAGAGGAAAGATAAAATTAAGAATTCACAGAGGTATGAGTTCAACAAAACTGCTTTTGGCTGCAGTGTACCTTTCAGCTGCATCCTTGTTCTTTCTCTTTTCATACCTTTCCCCATTACCAAGGAATCTTTGGAGTACAGTAGGGTTGGCTCTTTGCTTTGATGTAAACAAAATTATACTGGACTGTTTGCAGGTGATCAGTTTGGACTATTTTGATTTCTCTTTATTTAAAACACATCCAGAACTCTGATCACGTCAGAGGCTAATCAGAGTAGAGGGGTTTATTTACACCGCCATACCAAGACTAGCCACAAGGTGACAAGGAAGAACTTACCCAGGGTTCAAGACGTCTGCCTAGCAGAGGCATAAATATCCAGGAAGCATCCTTGCACCTTTAGCAGCTGAGCTGCTCTGGATAATCAATGGCATGCATTTACTTTTTTGTTTTTAAAACAATGACAGAAAATCTGTCCAAACAAGGCATAGTGGGTATGTTTGGTGGGGGTGTGGGGTTTTTTAGTGTTTGTTTCTTTGTGTGTGTGCGTGTGTGTGTGCTGTTGGTTTTGTGGTTTTTTTTAGGAAAGAAAGCAGAACCAACAGGAGATGTAAGTAATGAAGGTGGTGCTGGGTTGAGTTTGTCGTACCCATAAAGCATAAATTTTAAGTCTGGATTTAGCTTTAAACGTCCATTGGATTTGCTCATTCACTGCTGTCCATATAAACCCATCACATTGTTTAGCACAATTAGGCTTGATTGTTTAAACAGTCTGGACTGAAATAGCATTAATTAGCTATGTCATGCTATTATTCATTGTCCATAAAATTACTCTTACCATTCAGATCATGTTTGGATTTACTGGCAGAGCAGAACCAGGAAAACCATAGGAGACAGTAGACTTTTTAAAGCTGTTTTACTTTTTGCTTATTCAGTTTTCTGAAGGAGGGCATATTGCAATGTTAGGAAAAGATCTTCAAACCTAAAATGGAGAGAGAGATGAAGTTGGGACTTAATTTTATCTATTTTTGTTAACATTTATCTTCACAATCAGGAAGCCTTTCTATTTTTCCTTGTTTAATAGTCCATATTAAAATTTCACAATTGACTTCCTGGGTGCATAGAGCTGGTCTTTGCCTTTTCCAAAGATGCCAATCCAGCAATTTACACACACAAGATTTATGTTCCTTCTCACAGATGTTTTACTTTGCCTTGCTTTTACCTTCACTTTTCCTTTTTAGCACTTATAATGAGCATGAATACTCAGGAACCAGAAAATATCTTAAATTAAGATTTAACCAGCTCATTTAAAGCAACATAAAGTCAAACAGAGAGGAACAAGTGCACCAACCTGACTGTGATTCAACTCACTTGAGAAAAAAACCAAGCTGAACAAACTTGCCAACATTTATGTTTATTTACACAAACAAGTGCCTGTTTGTGTACAGTATGCCTTTTTCTTTTCTTTTTTCTTTCTTATTTAAATGAAAGGTAATTTTCTAGTTGTAAACCCCAGGCATTATCAGATCCCTACGCTCATCTAATAGCAATATCTCTTTGTGCTTGGATGGAGCACCAGCTCACTCCTTTGGTGTGAGCAATTACTGTCATAAGCCATAAATCTGCCTCAAGAAGTGACAGTTTAAGCTCAGGATTCTTAATGCTGGTTCTCTTAGAATAATGGTTGCTTAACATAACACTTGGAGCATTACCCATGTGGATCAAAAAGAGGGTTTTGAGTGAAAAAAAATTGTTCTGTCTTCCAGATGAGTCTTTGGCATTATGCTGCATATAAAATGCAGTTATTTCACTCAATACTGAAACTTCTACTGAGCTCATATTAGGACTTAATTTAATGACACCACGACAGGAAAAAAAGAATGTCTGTAGTTTAAGGCAGTCTCTTCCTCTCTCAAAATGTTTTTATATATAAAAAAACCAAACAACAATGGAGAGGCATATTGGTAAACAGTAAATTCTGCCAGTAAGAAATGAGCCTTGTGTATTTGCTGGGAAATCTTGTGTTGATACATTTAAAGAATACATTTTTTTTGAGAATTCTCTAGTGTTTCAAGGTGGGGGGAAAAATTCAAAGGACCCAAACCAAAAAGCAGGCATCACTGAGAAACTTCATCAGTCCTTATGTAGACAATGCAGTGAGGGCAGATGGAGCATTTACTGCTCTGGTTTTTTTTGTCAGGACTCTGGGACATGCAAATTTTTTATATAACTATCATTATTGAGTCCTGTGGAAATTTCCAACTGACTGGATATCATAGCCCTCAAATTCTAGTCCCAGTTTGTTTTTTGACTTTCTGATAAGCTTTGTAACCTTCACTGTCCTTCCCTAATCACAAAGGAGAAATATTTGCCTCTTGAGTAGCTGGTAGAATTAATGCCTGATGATTTCACGATTAATGTAATCTTTATGCAGCAATTTCCACTGTTGTCCAATATCCACAATGAATCTCTTCACAGCAGCCATGAAATATTTTAGAGAAATTGTAACTTAGTGGAGAACATGAGATACACATCTAATCAGAACTTTATGAATGTAAATCATATCCATGCAACGCAGGCAGATTTTACTGCTAGGAGAAGTCAATAACACTAACGAGGAAAAATTCATTCTGTCGAACTTTTAGTACTTTTAATGTGCCCAATTTTTGCTGGGCGCTCTTAGGTTGCCTTTTTAATTTAGATTTCCAGACACATCTAAACCACATCCTGGATGCAAACCCTACCACAGCTATATGTAATTTTAAATCAGAAAAATCCCTCACAACCATAAAGGGCTACATGGATATCTTTCTTTCATTTCCTTTCAATACTATTGACATCCAAGAAAGTCTCAGCAAATGTGGTTTAGTCAATTATTCCTACTGGCATTTATGGTATGATTTAGAAGAGACAAGTGAGTCACCTACCAGACATAATAACTGTGTTAGGAAGGATGCTATTTGTCACACTGGGCCTTGCCTGCCTGCACAGCAGGAGATGAGAAGGCAGCTTGCCTGACTTTGGGATTTTTTTTCCCCCGTTTCTCTGATTCTTCTAAATCTAGTTCTACTGAAGGCAGTAGAAACACTCTCCTCTCCACATAGTCTTTAGTCATGTAACCTTCCACAACTGTCTATTTTATTTCTGTATCTAGGACTTATTTTCATTCAGGAATCCCTGAAAATATTGTAAAATCCCTAGAATCTGAACTCATCTTTAAGGGAAAGCCTCCAGTATTTCAAAATCCTTCAAAGCCTGTAATTAGTATCTGAATAACATGAAGCAAACATCTCAGGAGATTTTTGAAAATCTGGATCAGGACAAGGCTCAAAAATTGTAAACTTGTGTTAAGGCTGAGAGCAAGAATGTGCTATTTCCCTCTCTTCACAGTCATTTATGCTGGTGGGGTGTGGATTAACTTCTGCAGGCTGGCATACTAATCCACAGCTTCATTTTACTCAGAGTTAATTTTTTTACATATCTAGGATAATTTTAAATTAGAATTCCGAATTTTGTGCTCAAAGTCTTTTCTCACATTTGTGCTTTTATATTCCAGATCAACTACAAAAAAATCACCACAAACCCTTGCTTTGGTGAATTGTCTTTTATGAACTTGATGCTGAAATACAGGACGGGATGAGATAAACAATGGATGAGCTGCCCCGTTTTCTACAGCTGAATGGCAGTAAGATGGAGAATTTCTTGCCTCAAGGTCTCAGGATTAGCTAAAAAAAATTTCCTTTAAAGTCACAGAAGAGTTAGAGCAGTATAAACAGTGAGGCTGCCAATTCATTGCTCTAGACTTCTGTCAGGAATCTGAGTGAGCTTGGTGCTTGATTTTGACGTGCATGTTTATTTTACACCACAAGGTTTGCTTTTTCCAATCATACTTCTCCTCAGGGTTTATTTAGTTTTGCCAATACTAACAAAACTATTTGTGTGGTACCTGCTGAAATATTATTGAAGACATCTAGTAAGTCATTCTACACCCTCTTCTTAACATATTTTTAACTCTACTGCATAAACAGTTAACTTATTCCTGAAGTAACTGCCTTCCAAATCCCAAGCCACTTAAGCATTCTCTGATTATGTATTTGCTGGATGTCACTTGTTAAATTCTGTTTTCTCAACATTATTTGAGCAAAATGCTCTGGCTATAAGAACATAATAGTGATGTTTCACATCCTGCAGTCATCCTACACTTGTCTGAGCCTTTCATCCTTCTGGCACTGCTCTTCCTTGTCAAAATGTTGGTTGAAGACACAGTCATTTGCTAAACATTTAATTTAGTGATTGCTTTTTGGGGTGTGTGTGTGAGTGGACTGTTAATTGGCCACTAACTTTAAAAGTGAGGACTCCTTAGATGGACAAGCAGGATGTTGTTTCAGTTTGGTAAAGCAGAAACACTAGTTCACTGCAGAGTCTCTCTGCAAGCTCTTTCTGCTTTAGGGTACTCTCTAAATTTACCAGATCTGAAACGTAATCTCTTTTTGAGCTCAATAGTTTTTAACAGTTTATACTCTCTCTGCTTTCTTTTCTGCTGCCTATCATTGATCAGTGCTGAAAATTCCTGTAGACCCTTGTGTGCTTCAGCCTTTTTCAGACACGTTATTATGCATTGTGTTTTCCAGGGACAGATTTCACATGGGATTGGTGAACCAATGTTTTCTGCCAAATTTCATTTGGCAAAGTGACAGTATTAATTGAAAAAAACTGCTGGTAGTTCAAGCATGTTTATGCAAACACGGTCACTTTTTGTTTTCAGCCATGTATTCCAGTCATTTCATGGTGGGATTTAGTTCTTGGCCACTTGAAACTCTCATTCAGAATGTCAGCTAAGTCTTCCTTCAGGAAGAATATTTTTCCCATTCCAGATGAAAACATTAATCTGAAACAGGCCATCTAAAGTTATCCCCTTCTCAAAAAGACTCCTTTTGATTTTTTGATTTGGGAAGGGATCTCAGAGAAAGTAGAGTAGGCAAGTTTTCCCTCAAGGTGAAATATTCCCAGGAAAATTAAATAGGTAAGGAGGTACATAATTTTTCATTACCAGTCCTACAACAGGAATTTCCAAATCTTTTTATTTCCATTCCAGGATCATCTGCTTAGAGGACAAGTACAGCCCCAAGCATCTTTTTAGGCTTAAGTGATCTATGAGCTGTATGATAGCAAATGATACCTTGAGTGAGTAAGAATGGAGTGCACCTTTAAGCTGACAAACAGAATTCTGTTCTGCTGTAAAGCTCTGCTGTTTGTTTCTATTGGATAAAATATTTAAATTCAGGCTGAATTTAAAAGGCCGTTTATCGTGAGGAGCCCTGATCTTCACACAAGAATATTTAATTGAGAGCCTGTGTAAATACTGTATCTCCTTTGCTGCAAGGGTGAATTCTCATCTGTTAGGATCCAAAGTGTTTGCTGGGACAGATGTGCAGCTCCAATGCGGATTTTCTGTCCTCTGCAGTTCTAGGGAGAAGGAATCACAACTGGGATGAGTCTAGAACATCCTTATTTTCCTGCTTTGGCTCAGAAAACCTCTAGTCCCTGATGCTCGGACTCTGCCCTCCGGCTGAGTTGACTTCCTTGCAGTGAGCTGCAACATTTAGATCCAAGCAACTTGGTCAGAATATTTTAATATTTAGCACTGAAAAGCTATTTCTAGTTCAGGGCTGGCTCCTAATTTAAAGTAGCCCTGCTGGTTTTGATGGAACATGGAAAGAACTGAAATCTTGCATCAATCCAGTCAGCCCAGATATCAACAAGGAGGTTCCAGCCAGGACTCAGGATAATTAGGCTGTGTACTTATGTGGTGGTGGTTTGTTTTATTTTCTTTTCTCTTGCCAATACCTGAGCTAGATGGCTTCAATTTATCCATGTAAGGACACATTTGCTGCAGTCATGCTGCTGACTGTGGTGTAGACATAGCCTGTGTCTCATCTTACAAGGGAAATAGGCAAGTTTTCCTGGCATAAATAGGATAAAAAACCTAATGGCTGCATCTACTTTTCTTCATTATCTTCATCATTTTGCTGCTGCTCTTAGGCAACATGTCAGCATTTAGTCATAAACATCTCTGTAAAAAACGTGTGCTGACAAACATCACATTATACTGCAAGTACACATCAGATTTCTGAGTGGATTGTTTTGTTTTGTTTTGTTTTGTTTTTTCCATGACTGCAGGATTCTTTTCTGTGGGTGACATTACTCACTGATCTCTATCCTTACTTTTTCTCAATTTTACTAATTGGCCCTTGCTTTAGAACTAAATCAATCTGCACAGATTTGTTTTGGGTATAAATAGAGGGGGTTTCTGGCAAAGAAAGCTACTGTTTGTGAACTCACGTGCCTGAAAGGAAAGAAACACAGAGCTGCTATTTTGGCATTTTTATTTGATGGAAATAAATGTGAATACGAATTTTACTAAGAAAAAAGGAAGACCACAAAATTGACTTTTTTGTATGAAATCCCTGTTTGTGGATAATTTTCAAGAATTTGATCCTTTTTAATTAAGCTGCAACTTGGCAATTGAAAGGGAAAAAACCAGTTTGGACTAAATTGATTGAAAAAATAGAAAGGGCTCTTACGGAATTTTCCCTGAATTTAAACCTCTTGATGTATTTGAGTCAAGTCATTATGTGCCACATTCACAATTTATACCAGCTGACTTTAAGGGTACTTCATTAGTGTAATGCCAGTGAGAATTTTCCACTTACTGAAAACCTAATGAATGCAGATTTAACAACCTTTGAATCCCCATTAATCTAAAACATGAAGAATCAAAAATAACAATGAAACTTTCACTTACAATGCAACTGATCTTCTTAGTGAGCACATAGGCTAGAATCGTTATATCTTTTTTTGGTATCTCAGAAACAGTTAAATGAAGAAAATTGGTATGTCATGTATTCCTTGCAGTTAGCAACCATTAGTTATTGCACACCTACTGAAATTCACCGTAAAAACAACAGCAAATTTATCTAAAATGAAATCTAGTCCTTCAATACTTCAGTCCTTCAGGTGAGTTTTGCATGAGCTTGAATAAAATTTTGCTTTATAGAGGCCATGTGTCTTTTATGCAGTGCTAGTAGTATACTGCTTTTCTGTAAAATGTGAATAGATTCAGTGTTTTTGTCCTATTGCTGGTTCTACTAATGAATTCTTTGTTCATGGGAGCAGTTGGAAGACTTCTTAAACTGAAATTCTTAGGCTGGAAATATCTTTTTAACAGTTCTAGATAAATGATCTGTTTCTGGTCTCATACTTTTTATCCTTGAGTGACTCCAATGCTGCTGCTTTGGTTTTTATGGTATCCAAAATCATGACTTGGCTCAGTGGGAAACTGAAGACCTAAAGTTTAAATAATTAGCACTAGTTGATCATTATTTGGGGATCAGTAATATTAATATTTTTAATCTTTATATCCAATTAATAAAACTCTATTACGAGCCACCGTGACGGCAGGAGTAGTACTAGTCCTGTTATGTTATGGATCTGCATCCAGCTTTAAAGCCAAGTTTGAAATTAATTCCTTTCTGCAACCTTTTTAGAAGTCAGACGGTTGAATGAACCCACAAATGACAGTAGGTAATGATAGCTTACCATAATTTCTAAAAAAAAAAAAAAAAAAAAAAAAAAAAAAAAAAAAAAAAAAAAAAAATAAAAATCCTAATATTGTCAAAAACAAAAGTCAAGTGCTGTGAACACAGAAATCACAGACATCACTGTACTCTTCTAAAAGCCTCTAAAGTTTCTGTGCAGCTCTCTCACTACAGTTCCATGAATATGTAATTGAGTTTTTCATTAACATAAATCTTTATGTATTACGATGTCAAATGAGCGAAGGTTTCAGCACAAAAATTTTAAGCATTTTGGAAGTAGAGTGATTTAAAAAGGGATGACAGAGATGGGAATCTCAGCCTCCAGTCTATGCTTCATTAATCATAGGCAGTAAAATAATATAAATATAGTGACAGGGAGAGCCAAATTTGGATTTCTGTTCCATGAAGGAATACTGAGAGGTTTCCATTGTTTTCTGTCATAAGCTAGGCTAAAATGTTAAAAATTTTGAGTCTCAACTATGTTTGTAGAATGTTGTATTGGTTTATATATACATATACACCTGCACACACTCCTAAAAAGTTAGATTTTAGGGAGAGATTCAGCTGTCAAATCACACTGATCTGACATTTCTTTAGAAGCATTCAGGTGCTGCTCTGGAAGTGTGGAGGCCCTCAACCATGTGTGCTGTCCCACTATACATCTTAAACGCCCTGGGAGGATCTAAAATAGCATTAAATGTGTGTATTTAGGCAGCTGAATACCACTGTTATAATCATATACATAACACACCATTTCTATTTCTTTCCTTTTGTATCTTGTGGAAAAAAAAATTCAAGTTGCAAAATTAATTCCATGAACAACTTAATGAAGTAGAGCATTTAATTATTTAACTCAGTTGCTTTCACTTAGTTTGCTACAGAAAATTTCTTAATTTCTAGTATTTCTTTGTAGTGCCTTAGATACTTCCAAGGGTAGACAGAATACCAAGTTAGGTGGTTTAAATTGCTGGGAATGTTAATACAAGCAGTAGTTCAAGAAATTAAATTCAGCCCCAACAAAATGAGGAAAACTCATGCTTAACTGTTTTCAGATATAATTTTTGGTGCTGTAGAAATGATACTCTGCACTGAACAGGTAAGACACACAGACATTTAGATTTAAATAGGCAGGAAAATGAGGATGCTTGTGAAGAAAACTAACACTGAAATGAAAATTAGTAAAATAATTTAAATGTTATATGAAGAGAAGATCTAGCAAAGCTGTGGTCCTACGAAGAAGCAAGTGAAATAAACCATGAGGAAACTGAAGAAGAAAATCAGAACTGGTTCTCCCCTGCAAGGAAGAGAAATATTGACAGAAGGTGCAACAAGCAAGGGCAAATCAGCTGTTATCAGTCATGAATTGAGGTATTTTTCTTAAAATTTTGGGCACTAGTTTCCCCAATTTTCATAGTTAAAGCATTAAAGTCAGAATGAAGTAATGGCAGAGCAGGTAAATATATGGGTATGTATAGCTGTATTTTTTCTTTCATATGGAGAACTCAACAGGGAGAACACATTGTGACAGTATCTTTGCTGAGCATTACTGACAGAAGAGGAGGCAGACAAAGCCAATAAATTTAACATGCAAATAGAGGCCCTCATGAATCAGCCCAGTGTCCTGTTTGCCAGTGTAGGGGAAATACAGTATGAGAGACATAGGAAATCAATGCAACTGCAACACCTTAAACACTCTGAGATTCTAAAGGGCAGACCAGTCTGGGTTTTCTGCATTTACTTCTTCTACAGTCCTCTCTAATGAGGCTGTCTTAAAGAAGGAGAAAATTCCTTAATCTTATACGATTTTACTTTTGTAATGCTGCAAGTCATGGCAGCTCAGTAAATAACTTTTTTCAGAAAAAAATGATGCAATTATTATTGCAAAGAGAAATTTTGGTATGGGCAAGGGTATTTAGAAAGGAAAATCATGCTGTGCTAGAGAAGAGAGCATAAGAAATGTGATGTTAGCTTCCAGTTCACATATGAGACTGGTTCCATAATGGAAAATCACAGAAACATTGGCTGGAAGGGACCTGTGGAGGTCCAACCATATGCTCAGTGCAGGACTGTCACCAGTGGGCGGATTAGCTCAGCTGTGGCTTTGTCTAGCTGAGCCTCAAAAACATCTGAGGTGGTTCCAACATCTTTCTGGACAGAAAGATGACGAAAAAAGTTTGCCCATAAATCAAACTGAAGGCAAGTGATTAGCTACTCCTCATCGGCCATTTCTTTGTGCAGAGCTGAGAGAACATGGACAGTTAAAAGTGATCATTTGTTTATTCTGTTTAATTTTCACAGATATGCAGATCCATATTATTTGCTGAAGAGATGCATTATTTTGACACAATCCTGTCTCTTCACTGGGTGATTTATACATAGCAGTAAAAACCACCATCAATAAGTCACAGGTTCAATTTGAATGAGTAAGGGGAAATTTTGGAAGAGAGTAATCCTTTATGCACTAAACTGCTATTTTTCAAGAGAGATTATTTTCATATATGGCTATGGGCTGCACAGAGTAGATGTCAATATACAGAAGAGAAATATGCCCATTTCCTTAACAAATGTGACTTTACTTGTACCTTTCCTCTGGACAACAGATATGAAGGAGTCAAGTACAGCACGTTATGTTCCATATTGCAGCACTCCTGGATTGCTTCCCTCTTTCTCAGTTATCTGGGTGGGTGAACATGTGCTGAGAGTGTAGCACTAAGATTTTAGTGATTGATGCTGCTGGGAAAAAGCAAAATGTGTCAGTTTTTTCCACACCTGTTGCAAAACAGATGCAGCATGACTTCAGAAATTTCTTGAGGACTTTAAAAGCAAGGGACAGAATAGGAACATGGATGCTGCAGTGTAACACAGCAAATATTTTTCAGTCATGATTGCCTTTCTCTCTTGGCCGGAGTTCTTGTTTCTGTTTGCTGTTTCTGAATGTTGTCGGATTTTCCTGCAGAGTAAGAATAATTTTCTTGCATTTAAATAGTGGTTAATATTTCTAAATAGTTGACTACAGGTTTTAAGAGCTACATGGATGCTGATTACTAATTTCCTATCATTCTTCTGAGATGTGTGCAGTAAAAAGGTGAAGCAGTGTTTCCATGAGAGTAAAGCAAACTGATAAAGCTGAGGTTTCCTGTTCTGTGTACTTTGTCTTGCTTTACTTTTTGTGAACTTGGAAAAATACTTATCCAGGTGAGGATTCTGATGTTCACTAGAACAGAAAGCATCTAATTTCCATAGGATTAGGATGATACATGGAGCAAAAAGAGACCAAATTATCAGCAAGGAATTCAAATTCACAACTTGGGGGTTCTGTGCCATCACATCTTGAAAACGCTACCAAGCAAACTGCTGTAATATTTAGTAGCACACACCCTGAGCAATCTTGCTCAAGTCTGGATAAAATAATCACCATTAAATTATTTGTAAGTTTTCTCATATCTCTAAGTTTGCCAATTCTCTCAAGACAGAAGGCCTGGAGAATTACTGAGTTATTGATGCTATTAACATTAACAAATACCCACAATCAACAAAAAAAATCAAACAACAACAACAACAACCAACAAACAAACAAACCCCACCAAAACCCCCCCAAAAAAACCAAAGAAACAAAAAAATCCCCAAAAAACCCAAACAAACAAAAAAAATAACATGTCCGTGGAGGACAGAAAATATTAATTCTGCTTTTTTTAGCATTTCTTTTATGTTTGTGAGTATCACAGGACATTAAAAAATGAGAATGCTCTGCCTTGAAGTAGTCAAGCTATCCTCAGCCTAGAGATGGAAACAAATAAAGTATAGAAGCTGCTATTTTGAACTGTATTTGGGTGGTATTTTTAATAGCAGCGTTTTCAAACATTCATGCCATAAGTGTATTCTGGAATTCCATTTTCAGTACTTCTGGAGTTCCCTGTCTCCAGTCCAAGTTATCCCTTGCTGCTTGCAAAGAGAAGGCAAATTATATAAATATGAGGGTATTCCCACATCCCTGTTTGCTGACTGAAGTATTTTTTTGAAAAAAATCCATTTTATGCAGTTAAACCTGATGTTCTTTTTACAGAATTTCTACTCTAGACTAGTTCGAAAGTTGCAATCTATCACTGGACTGATATTTCCAAATTGCTTTGTATTTGTCTTTGTTAACAGGATTTTATAGAAGTGAATACTCCGTGTTTACTTCAGGTTGGACTAAAAGTCTCACATGAAAGGAACTGAATCTTCTCATGTTCTTTGAGGGAGAAAGAATGCATGTTTTTGATTCATCTGGTTGCAGTTAAGTTCATTAAGCTGGAAGAGAAATCTGTCAAAGAGAGTCATGTGTGTAGCTTTGTTTGTTTATTCGTCTTTTTCCAAAAGTGCCTGTAGCAGGAATTTGTGTTCATCTGCAACTCTCTCCAAACTGGGGTTTCTCTTGTAAAGTGTGCAGAAGTTGTGGTTTTTCTTTCTTGGTTTTAGTTCTTAAAATTTTGCAATGATCTTTCTGTTTGAATAGCTGAATAGGAAAACAGAAAGTCAGCCCTTAATAGCATGCAATCAGGTTTTTTATATGCTGAGCATTTTTCATTAGTATAGGGAGAAAAAATGGCTTCTTCTGTGTGGTGTTTTGACAGTAAATACCGTGAATACATTTCTTTCATTATTTCAGGTAGATTTTTGAGAAGCCAGCACTTTAAACAGAGTTTTGCCTTTCTTTTCAAAGGATATAGATGAAGTATAACAGAAAATTAGAGGTGATCTCTAATGCAAGGGACGTAACAAGAATCACATTTTCATTGCACATCCTTGCAGAGGCCTGTGTGTGACAATTTCTGACAATCAGTGCAAATCAAGCACCATGCACCACGCTGAGCCTGGAATCAGCATTCACCATGCAACCCTCAGGAGTGAAATAGGTGGTGCTGGTGGGGATGGAAATTCTGAAAAGTAGAAAAATAGATCCCCTGATGACAAAATCACACCTGGTGTTAAAGCCTAGGCTCTCATTAAGTAATGATTATTGCCTGCTGTGTATAAAAATAGCCAACACAAATAGCAGAGCTTAGCAGTGCTAATTTAATAGTTGACTGTGCTTACGGGTGTTCAGTGGAGCAGAGAGAATAATCTGGACAGTTTTATATTGAGTGATTTTAGTTCCTTTTTTCTACTTCTGGAATAACCACAAACAGATCCTGGAGCCCACCTCTTCAAATATCTTTTATTAACAGCTTTATCCAGATACAACTGACTGGGTTGATTAATCATGAATATTCTGAATTCAAATCACCGTGCACACTTGTGGTTAATCAAATAAGTCACATTTTATCATTTTTGTTGACTGGCTGGGTAAACTCACAACAGCTTTCAGGGAGCTGAACCCAGCCACGTGTTAAAGGAAGCAAATCTATTGCATATATCTAAAGTATATTTACCAAAACACATTTGCATTGGTTATATTCAAATCTGGTAGAAAAGCATCTTCACAGTGTGCATTAATTAAGAGTAGAATGGGAGATGCAACTTTTCACTTCATGGAAAGTTATATTTTGCTATTGCAGATGTGTATTCTAGTGGGTGGTGTGTATGCTGTATTTCCTTCACAATTTAAGGTGCAGTAAGACTTGTCCACTGCCTTCTCAATGCTGGAAGGAAATGTCATGCTGGAAAGGTATAGAAGATTTAAACACTGTATCTTTAAAATGGTAACCAGCTGATGCCATCAAAATACAGCATTTGTGACTTTACAGTGTCACATGCCCTCATGTGTTTTATGTATGGTCTGTACCACAGAGGAGTAAGACTTTTTAATATTTATTTTTTATCAGTGCTTGGGCCAATGGGGAGGCTTGGGAGGTGCTCTGCTGTAGCAAATCTAATGTACCTCGATTGTATTTAACTTGCATATAATTACTGCTGAATTTTCTCTCTCGTAGCTACTACTTCAAAACTCATCAGATTCTATGACTCTATAGGTTATCCCATAATCATGCATTCATTTGTGGCTGCTGGAAGGAAATAAAGATGAAATAAGAAGTGAAAATAATCATGGAACATAGCTGGTATCGATTGTCTCATTTAATGCTTTTCCAAATATTTCTAAATCTGGAAGATCCTGATGATATATCCTTACAAAAAACCAGTAGCCAAATTAGCAATAGTTTGGAAATAATAAGTGAAAAGGATGCTTTAAAGAAGAAACTATCAAAATCTAAACACTTATTTGTAAAACTGGAAATACTCATTCTGAAATGAAGCTAAACACCTTCTTCTGGGAGCATTTTTTTATTGATGGCTTTTACTTATGCTTTTATCCATTTTCTTTCCTTTCCTCCTTTTAAAACGAAAAAAAAATAAATAAAATATTGCAAAAGAACAGATGCATTTGCCAATCCAATTTGCTGAGGAGATAACTGTCAGCCCAGCAGGAAAGAACAACCAGGAGAGGATTCTTCTGCTGGCTCAAAGTTTTTACTGAGTCTTTCTCCCAAATCCATGAAACCACAGCTCTGACATCAGGCAGCATAAGAAAGAGCACCATCAAACGAGTAACTGGGACAAAAATTTTATTTTTATACCCAGAGGTGCTAAACATTTTCATCACTTAGTGATTCACTGACAAGTACCTGCATTCCATGCTGCCTAATCCCAGGCTGCTTTTATTTGCATGTTTAAACTTGAACATAACATTTATTTTGCTGCAGAAATAAAAATTGACACCGAAATAGATCTTTGGTTCCAATTATGGCAAGTGTGTCTTTAAAACACATCTTATCAGGACCTTTACTCCATGAAGATTTAGTACTTCAACTTTATCTTGTTTATTTGGGCAATTGATAGGGTTTTCAAAATATGGATAACAAGGCATGGGTACAGCTGACTTTGCTGTAACAGAAATGAAATGAAGGAATCTTCAGATTTTTTTCTCTGTGTCACAGGTACTGTTTGACATAAACAATAATACTCTGAGTTATATAACAACAGTCAGAATTACTGCATGGCCTAAAATAAATCAGAGGTGTTGGAGAGTCTCTGTCTCGATGAGCTCAGTTATATTCATGCATCATCTTTTTTTCAGATATACTCCAGTCTGCAGTTCCCAGCTGGGTCTCCTTCAGCCAAAGCTGCTGGGAACTTGAGGAGTGAACTGAAAAATGCTCTCGTCACTCCTACCCACCTTAACTGGAAATAATTCAAGGCTGTTTTATTCAGCAAAACTTGCTCTCTCCTTTACCCCTAGGAGAAGCATGTTTTCTAAGGATAGGTGTTGGATGATATCACTTATTTCCTGGGTTTGGAGAGACTTTTACTTTGATTACATAGCTTCCCTTTAAAGCAGAAACACATCCAGGGCTAGGTAGGTGCCTTTCTAAGTGAGTTTTGCAGAGGCGGGTATTTGATACAACTGATCCTGATTTTTTTTTTCCCCTCACTCTTCTTTCCTTCTCCTTTATTCACTCCTAAAATGTCCTCTACTTCATGGTACTAAATAAGTTTAACTTTACTCATAAAGTCCCAGCTTGTACCTCCTCTCAGCTTTGTCTCGGCTCATTTGACTTACATTTACTTCTGAATCTGCTGTGTTTATTAAGGACCAGAACAAACCTGCCTGATTTTCTGAACTGCATCTGTTTGGTTTATAAAGATTTCACTTCAAATCTACTGAAGCAGTGAATTTATCCAGCAGAATTTGTGTCTTACTCATGTACTCTTCTTCTTCAGGAAGACAGCATCAAGGTTAAAGACACATTTTTAAAACTTAATTACGAGTATCAGGAGGAAGACAGAGTGATCCTGCCTTTCATCTTGCTGAGCCACAGGTAAGATGTGATATATGACAAGTATTGAAGCCAGAGATGACACACAGTTCACTGAGGAAAATTTAAACAGTGTAGGGTGATGTAAACACAAATGACTGTTTTCTAGAACCACAGGGGTGATTTATGAGGTCTATGATTTCTAAAATAAGAAATGAGAATGTTTCATGGAAAGCTATCTTCACTCCTCTAAATGAGTGACAAATAGAATGAGCAAGAGAGGTCCCCATCACCACAGGTATGAGCTTGCCTGAACTTTTACTCTGTGGACATTTAAAAAAATTACCAAACCCCTCCAATATTCTCTTAGAGTGCTTTATGTTATACTAGTTACAACTCTAGTTTTAATTTTCCTGAGCTGAAAGCTCATTGGTGAAATTCTAAGCCAGTGCTTCATTATATGTTCTAATTATCTATATAGGTAGCTAATGTTATTTGGCTAAAAAATGAATTTCAGTATAGGTGCAGGAATAACATTAACAGCAAAAAAAAAATTTAAGAAGTTATTCAATTTCTAGATTGGCTTAAGTGAATTAGGAAAAAAGAAATCTGAAAATAGAACTTTGATTCATTTTACTTGATCTGAAATGATCAGTTCATCCTGTTTCATAGACGTTTTATAATTTGACCTTGAGCAGAAGAGCTTTCATTCTTGATAGAAACTAATTGTATGTGTGGTGTTCAAACCATAGTCTTGAAATTAAATTAGTACTGCGCAGGAGGGGATCATACAAGGAAAACCACACTGTCTTAATGGGCTATAAACCCAAGTGAAGTACTGTTTTCAAACCAATGAAATATCTATAAAGTCATTTTTGCTCTTTATGATTCAAATATACCCCTGAAAGTTATAATTTATACCTTAAATACAAAAACTGGAGAGACTGAAAAACTGCAGGTTTCAGTAACATGACAATAAGCCCTCAGTTGAGTTAAAGTAAGTTTTTTACCAAATATTTATGCTGGGAGTTGACATGAAAAGTTTTCTATATATTCCTTGAAGGAAAGTCAGATTTCACTATATTAGTACGAGTCTTTGAGCTGTGCTTCTTTTTTAGGAGCGTGTGTTTTAAATTAATGCCGTTTCCATCTCCCTTTTTTTGCAGCACGCTTCACTTTCACCAGTGTACATAGTGATCTGATCTCAGCTTGTTTGCTCTGAAGATAATGTAAGTTTTGCCAATGACTTTGACAAAGAAAAGCACTTTGCCCAGTAATTGCGCGTAATATGCAGATATAACTACCGATAATAATATGTGCTGTATTTCAAAAATGGAAGGAACAAGATATGTAGAACCAAAATGCTTAAGAACTGTGGGCTTCACTACACCCCTCTCTTACACTAGTGAGCTCTGGCAATGTAAAGCACTCTTGAAATGGTATAATTATGAACTTGGGTCACTTCAAGGTTGCTTTATACCAAGTAAAGAAGCCTTTGCATACCAGGCAAGTGCTGTTTGGATACTGTCTTCAAACCCTCTTCTGTAAAGAGCAGTATGATATTGAAGACTGGTTCAGGAAAAGAAACCCAGCAGAGAAGCCCTTCTGACAGTTCTGTACTCTTGCATCTGCCTGGGATGGTCTGTGGTGGTGTGTAGTAAGCATCATAACTACATCCCATTGTATTTGAGCAGGATATCATCCTGGACACTGCTCAAAGTCAGCTGGAAACAAGCACTTGCTGAGATGTTCATAAACAACTGGCAGGAGTTTGTAAACGGAAATTATAGCTTGTTCAACTCCATCAGTGAGTATGAATGCCTTCACTAGTCTAGGTGTGGGACTAAGAACCTAAACTGACATGCCCTTTTTGCCTTTTCCTTCGTTTTGGAAATATTCCTCAGCAGGCTGAAAGGTAATGAAGCTTGTAGTGTTTCTGAAAACAAATTTACCTGTGCAGGGTGAAGGTAGCTTTCTAGAAATGCTGAAGTGTCAGTTCTGATATCCTGCCTTCAAAGACATTTGAGAATTACATCTGCTGCCACTCCTGGGATACACATTTAGTGGGGACTCACACCCTCACACATATTAAAGCCACATTTCTAATTTTTAAGTGGAAGTCTCAGCTCTTATTTAACTAAACTTCTGTCTGCAGAGATAGCGTAGAATCAAACTGAAGGGAACAAATACAAACTTCTTGGGCTTTTGTGTAGTTTAGTGAAGGAGACAATCTGCTACCACTGAATTGTTTGGATGCCCTTTTTTACTTAGGTAACATTCATTTGTTTTCTGAGAGTAAGAAAGCACACAAAGTAAATGAAAGAGCTTATGGCAGGACTTTCGATATCCATATTCATTTACAGCCACATTTTTAATAAATAAAGCAAATCAGGATCCTTTTCTACTCTAGCAAAATTTTGATGTTGCAAATGTATCTAAGAAAGAGCTTTGAATAAGCTTTGCTTATCAAAAAGCCCTGATCCTGCAAATTCTTGTGAATGAACAATCACCTCTCTTCTTGGTTTTTTTATATCTAAGTAAACTGAGTAAAAAAGGCTGGACCAGCCTTCAAAAACATAGTTTTTTAACTGTACACATTCCTATTCCTTTGATTTTTATAGCTGAGGGGATTTGTACAGAGATTTTGATGGAAACTGTAAAATATTTACTATTAACATACAATGTCTAACAGAAAAAATGTTACTGAAATACAAACTGTACCAGTTCACACCTCTGGACTCTCATTTCTAATTTCTTTCTTGTCAACAGCACAAAATGGATTTGGCATCTTTGTTTAACATTCACACCTCTGAAACTGTTGCTGTGGCTCTTTCCAGCAGGCACTGGAGTTATGCTCCAATGAAATTAAAGGAATTTCATTTGCTTCTACCTTTGGTAACTGAACAAGGGAGTTGATAATAGAAAGTCTTTGCCAATTGTCTACCAGCTCAGAAGTGATACTAGGACTGTGTCTCTGAGGTGCATCTGTGAATCAGGAAATGATTGAATAGCAAACCAAACTGCAATTAAAAAAAAAAAATCCTGGAATTATACAGGATCTACTGGACAAAAATTAAATTCCATTTCTGTGTTGTAATTGTCAGTTTACAGAGGAAGGGCTGCTTTTTAGCAGTGACTAATCACTATACAAAAGAAACTTGTCAAATATAATGATATTTACTTTCTCTGTATTCAGTTGCTATTTCTCTAAAATCAAGGATTATTTTTTGTTTTACAGCTGTAAAAGAATAGCTGTCAGTAACCAAATCATTAACATCAAAAGCCACACTTTGAAAAGTCAGAAAAATCATGCATTCTTTGTTTCAAACTGAAGGTTTTCTTAACTTTCACATTGCTGTAAACTATTGTTAACTCCAGTGGGAGCTGAACGTATATTTTTGCTGTTGGTTCCTGTTTCAGAGTGTTTGAAGTGAATGGTGATCGGTGTTCATGTTGAGAGGAAAGTTGGCTGGAAGTAAGGATATGACTGAACCACTGTATTTTCAAACAAAGTTGGGTTTCTTCCATGGGAAATACTGGAAGTATGTAATATTTAATTACATGTAAGCAGTATTTTCACTTTTTCATCAGATAAGGACTACTGTGAAAGCATTTAGAGGCTTGAAAAATAAGATTGACATTTTACAAAAAAATATCTTTTAAGAAACATTTGGCAAACACACAGTCCTATTCCTTAAAAACCAAATGAACTACAAATATTGGGTTTGATGCAAATTGACAAATCTCTTCAGCTGATCTGAGCATGAATATTGGTGTGGACAAACAGCTTGGCTGGATAAAAATGAAAATGTGCATATTTTTAATTTAAAATGAGATCTAGAGAATACAGATACCCTCCAGACTGAAGTGCATGAGATGAAATTTGAAACACATTTATGGAAAAATGCAAATATTTTGCGCATGAATTATAATGTGGCTGCAACCCTGTTGTTTATAGCTGAGAAGGAAGATACATGATATACCCAAAGTGAAAACAGTTGTGAGTTAATGACAAGTTTTTCTTCATTCTGCAAAAATATTACACAGATCCTGACAGTCCTTGAGTTTCCAATCCATGCCCAGAGCCACTGGTCCAATTCAGGTATCACTGATGTGTTTTACCGTGAGCAAGGACCATGCAAAATGTCCCTTCCAACAAAGATTTCGATTGTATGGCTTCAGCCCAAGAGTAATAAATTGCAGCACCAAAATCATGTGCATTATTAGTGATGATTTTAGGAGGATCAAATCAATTGTATATGAATTTAAAGGTGGGATTGATGTAGCAGAGAATTCAAGCCTTGTTATTTTACACAGCTAATTTTGAATTAGTTGAAACCCTAGGGTGGTAGCACTTTTTCTCGGAGACCCACAAATAGCAATGCACAAAGAGAGGTTTTCTCCTTTCAGTTGAAACACTGCTCTTGGCTAGAAATCTTAAAAAGAACAGTTCTACACTTCCAACACTGTATTTTGATTTTTTTTGTTATGATCTGAGCATAATCTGACATCTAGATTGGCTTCACAGTTTTCTACAAGCAATGTGTGACAAGGGAGGGAACTGAGGAGATAGGAGCATTATCTAACTGATATGAGGAAAAGCAGCAAGACATCTTAATAAACGACATTTATCCATGTCAGAGCAGTAGCATTTATAATTGGCATAAAGTTAACTCAGTTTCAGAGTCTAACTCAGCACATATTTTGTCTCTTCCAGAAGGAACAGAAAATCCTCACCAATATTAATTTAGTTATAGCACATTATGAACTTTTAGGCACGGAAACATACAGAACTTGGTGAGAGTCCTT
The DNA here is from genome assembly GCA_013398075.1 of Notiomystis cincta. Classification (NCBI taxonomy): domain Eukaryota; kingdom Metazoa; phylum Chordata; class Aves; order Passeriformes; family Notiomystidae; genus Notiomystis; species Notiomystis cincta. Next base: position 59,054 of record VZRX01014832.1, read on the forward strand.
GAAGGGGAAGTATTCATGACAGTCCCAATTCTTTTTTTATGTAATCCCATTATGTAAAAGTGAGAGATTGCTGGAAATATTTTCCCTTAAAGAGGAAAAAATTGTAGTCACTTTCCCTTGCAGATGGGAGGTATTAGGGAAGCAGCTTTAACCATGGAAAGGGAATAGTTTTGCTGCAAGGAGTAACATAAATCAGATGCATCTTCAAAATTAATTCCAGTATACAATTTTTTTTGCCACTAGTTTCAGAATCTAGGGAAAATAACATATAAATAAATGAAAATGTGGCTGCTTTCTACCTTAGGGATATAGAATGGATTAATTTAATTTAATTAGATGAATGTGCTGTTTAAGTGGAAAACATTTCCTTGGTGGAGTAAACAGACAAGAAGGCTGAACTTCTGAAACTTTAACAAAGTTCAAGTTAAGCTCCCTCAAATAAGTTTCCCTTTGATTCCTTTAGAAAGAAGAAGAAAAAAACCCCAAATAACAAAACATATTATTCATGATCAGAAATGAATGGATTTTTCCTAATTGTATAGAGCTGTTACCCTGCCACATCTTTTTGTTTACAAGTTCGACATGTATTTGAGTTTAGAATTTTCTTTTTTCCCAATGACAGTCATGTCAACTGTTTATTGTCCTTCTTTCCAGTAAAGACATGCAAGATGGTGATAAGTGTCAATATTTACCATGGCTTCAAGTTTTTCAGACAGGAGAAACTGCTACCACAATGTCTGCTATGGCTAGATCATAAAATTAGTAGTTTTTCACAAAAGCAGATGGGGAAAAATGTGACTATAACAACAAAGACATTGCTTTCAGTATGTATGGGATCTTCCTCTTTGCAAAACCTAATTATTTCTTATTTCTGAAATTAAGGCATCATCCAGAATATGAGTCCCAGATTGGCTGTAACTGTGTGTAATTGTGATTTAAAATTTCATGTTCTTTTAGTACTAATGAAAATCAAATGACAAAACAAGTTTTGTTCTCACACACACAAACAAAAAGATTTTTTCTCTGCAAGAATTAGGGTGATTTTCATTCTCTTACCTACTTTACATGTTTGGTTTGTTTATGTAGTTGATTTTGGCTGCTTGAAACCAGCTCTAAAAGAAACTTACTGTGTTCTGCCTTCTCTGTTAAATCTGGCACAGGCAATGGAATCAGTGCTGGGAAAGGTTATTTCGTGCAGGAATAATGAAGCAATAGGAACACTTCTGCCCTTTTTTTTTCCACTCTTAAAATGGACTTGGATATACCCAGTGGTTTGAAAAAATCATACCCTGAAACATCCCATGAGGAATTACATGACCGTTCTTGGATTTATTTGAAAATGCAACCTCAAGTTCACAAATTCAGTCTGTGGATAAGAAATCTCATCAAATGCGAACTAACTGCACTCAGGACAGCAGGAACTGTCCACACCTGACTCACTGCAGGTAAAAGGAGTTACAAAAAAGAAAGGGCAAGGAGATATTCAAACTTATAATTTAGTGGTATTGATGGTACTGCCTGCTCAGGAAAGACGTTTTGAAAGGTTTCTCTGAGAATCATTTCAGGTGGAGTATTCCTTGATAGATTATTTACTGTATAAGTCACAGCCTCACTCCTGTTCCTGTGCCCACTAGTTAATTTCTTGTTCCCCTTTTTTTTTCTTCTCCAGTTCTCGGAGCAAGTTTCTCTTGGACTTCACTGTTCTAGTAAGAGTTCATTTATGTTCATAATAATTATATTATTAAAGAAATTAATTTTAAATCACACCTGCCAAATCCCTATCACCTGCGTCAGGGCTTACAGTTACCCAGATCCACCTGAGTCTTTGCAGACCTTCATCCAAGACCTTATTGTGCAACTAGAAGTTACTTTCAAATTCACAGTCACAGAATATAAACACTGCCACTGTGGGAATGTGCATCTCATCTGTTCTTCTTACTCAAGTGTCTTGACATGGGCACAAGTTTTGTGTTGTGAAATTACAGTTATTGACCAGCTGTGGTTGACTTAGAATTGCTGCCCTATGAACACTTCACCAGTGTTGTTAGATCATCATTATTCTAAAACTGGATGACTTGCGTATGATAGAGTTAGCCTGTGGTATCAGAAACAGTAATTAAATAACATTGTGATAACTTTTGCAAATGGGCTCATTTGGATTCACAGAACAAATAAGCACCACTGCAGACACTGTCTGCATCTCACACGGCTGGTGCTGCTCTGGCTGAGCCAAACAAAGTATCAAAATTCACTGTTTATCATACTTTCCTCAAAAATTCCAATTTTTTTTTTTAATTTTTTTTCAATTTTAATTTCCTGAAGTAAATTTATAATAAAAAAACAGTAATTGCTGGAAAAAATGTCTGGAAACTCATGTTCATATTTCCGGACGTTACAAAACGCAGAGAGAGGTGCTGCAATTTCCACTTATTTAAAAGTTAGCTAAGGAGCATGTAGAACTTTTGGAAGGTGTCACTGTGGTTTGGTGAGGAAGCACACCCCATAACTGCCCAAAGCAGACAAGAAATTTTGCAACTTTGCTTCAAAAAAATGTGGAATCGTAACACATAAAAAGTCTCTGTCTCAGCACAAACTGACATTTTGACCCTTCACAGTCTTCCTTGCTGGTATTATTTGGGTTGAGAACATTTTAGGACAAGAAAGTTCCTTAACTACTCTCTTCCTTCTCTGCATGGTGTGAAGAAGTCAGAGCTAATAACAAATGTGGAGGCTCTCTGGCAGACTCTAGGTGTAAGATGTAAAATATGTGACATAATTATCTATATAATATCTCCTAAGCATATCTGCTTTCTAATTTCCCTCTTGCCAGCTCCTATTGTAATTTTGAGCCATGGTGTAAGGAGTATAATCACCTTGGGGTCAGGGAAAATGTGCATTTGAGTGACTAAATGCTCCAATTGGATCAAGACTTCATTTGGCTGCCCTGTCTGATCTATCCAGAGGTGCAGAAAGGCAAATGAGGGTCATTCAGTCACTCAGAGCTCTTCAATCATGGTGGGAGGTGCTTGGTAAGAACTCTACAGGCCTGTCTGGCTCCCCTGGGGTGGCCACAAGGGTGGTGGCTTCCTTGTGAATCAACCTGGTTGCACAGGTATTCTGTCCATCTGTGTGAAGCAAGAAACGAACTACTCTGCTTCCCAGCGCTCTGCACAGAACAACAAACTCAGCTTGAAACAGACAAAAATTCAATCAATGTGTTCATGACAAGACCAAAACAGCCACGATTAGAGTTTAGAAAGTTAAAAATTGTTTAGCCTCTGTTTAATCAGAAATATATTTGCCAATTTCTCTGCGAAGCAGTATACAATCATTATATTTTACCATTCTTGTCAACTTGATGGGTTCTGTGCGAGGAGCCAATTTAGTTTCGTTATGCCTCAGCACTGGTTGTCAGAAGCACCTGGAAGCAGCCTTGTCTCTGGGAAGGCTTGGCCGGACAACCCCTCACAGGGACAGGCAGCAGGAGCCACTGAACCGCCATGGGCACCTTCCCACATCAGCAGGCCAAAGGCTGTGCTGGACCAAGGCTCTCCTGGCAACAGGCACGGGCAAAAAAGCAACTGCGTTACAAGCCCGGGGGCGTTTTGCCTTTGGGGGGCTCTTGGAGCTTATGCTTTTGTCTTTTAGGGGAATTTTTGAGTGTTGCTCTTTTCGCCCTGGCCTCAGCTTACCTTTCGGCTCTCCGGCCCTCGCGTCCGTCCTGCCTCCCCGTGTCCCTGACCGACGTCCTGGCTGCTTCGTCTCAGCGGCCCTGCCTGGGCCGGGCGCCCAGCCCTGGCCGCCTCCGAGCCAGCCCAGGGACCCGACCCTGTCCGGGCTTCTGGAGCTGCGGCCCGAGCGCTCCTCACCTCGTACCCGCCAGCCGCGCCGCCGTCCCCGGGCAGGCAGCGCGCACAGCCCGGCCTCCGGCACGCCGACGGCACCCCGACCTCCCCTGGTAACGGCCTTTTTTCCCCCTCTGTCTTCTCTCTCTTCTCTCATTTCCTTCCCGTTTTTCCTCCTTTTGTTCTGTCTTTTCTACCGCTCTTTAGTAGGGTAAATAATTTTCTTTATTTGTTTGGTTTTTTTTTTTTTTTTCATTATCAATAAACGGTTCTCAGATAAAATGTTTGCCTCATTTGGCTTAATTTCGTTCCCGACCATCTATTTTTAAAAGAACTCCTTGCAGTTCCCCGCAGTAGAACGCGACATTCTGTCATGTTGTTGATGAGCAGTGACAAAACAAACCTCAGCTCCCTTAGAAACTCATGGTGTATTTGAGATTTTGCCTGCTTGAGAGGGCTAGGACGACAAATCACATGGATCTTCTAAAACTTGTTGCTGTGTCTCATAGACATTGTCTGTATCCTAATATACCAATGGGATAACTTGAGTTGCAGCTGACGGGGATTGCCTCAGAAGCACTTGCAAAGATTGTTGTGTGCCCAAGGATTCCATTTTACCAGTGAATCTTGTCTTCATTGACCATAAAGTAACATGAATCATTATATCTGTATCCACCTCCTAGTCAAAGAGTGCCCAGCTTCATGGCCATATTTCAGAACATGAGAATTCCTTATTTCTTTTGGGGGAAGATGTAGAGGAAAGAGGAGACCCCAAATCAGGTGCTGCCTCGGAATATGCCTGGCCCAGCACACCAGGTTCCTATTTAAGAGCTGAATCAGCCTCGATCACCTGGTCGCTCACAGTCACCTCCTTTAAAGCTGCAGCAGCCCCTGCAAAGCTTGGCAAGCAGCTCCTGCTTTTTTTGGTGCTTTGGAGAAGCAGGGAGCCCTGATGGCTTTGTGCAGCTGGGCTTCCCGAGAAAATCTGGGATCTGTGAAAGGTGATCTGTGCAGCTTTCTCACCTTGCTGTGCTGGCCTCTGTGTGAGTCAGTTCTTTCTCCATGTAAGCACATTTTCACTTCAAGCCCTGCTAAGGAGGTGGACATTGCAGAAACAGTGAATTGGGACTGCCAAGCTCTGTCATTTGCTCAAGGCAGGCAACTCCTTGACCTAACAAAGCTTTTTATTGCAATCAAATGAACAGGGAATTAAATGGCCAAGCAGTTTGCCAGCAAGTCAAGATAAATATGGCAACTCTTCTTGAATATGTAGAGGTTAATATCACTCATAATTGCTGTTCTACCGCAAAACAGACCAGAAAAGTAAGTGCAGCTGGTGGCTTGTTACATGCCTGTGTTGTCTTGGTGATGCCATAGGTGCAAAGAAGCATGGGAGGGACACTTCAGGAGCATGAAGGAGAAGCAGAAGCAGCAGATGCTGGAAACTAAAGAGCCTGGCAACTGCAGATAAGCAGATGCTTATTACTTAATCTGTGAAGAAGTACCATGAGACATTTAGTGGGGCTACACATGCTACAGAATTTATTCAATGTGTCCTTTTTTGTTTTGCTTCTCATTCCTCTTTGGAGCTTAGGGTTGTGTTTTTCCTGTTGGTATGGGAGTGCACTGGTCCTACAAAGGTTCCAGACTTCCTCTGCAGCTTCTAGGTTCTGTAATATCTGCAAATTGAACTGAAGGCCCAAATGTTGGTTTTTTGGATGCAGAGGTATGTGCTGAGCCACAACTCATGGTCCTTGTTGAAGATCTCAAGGAAGAAATTCCACTCATTTCTACAAACCTGACTTTTTTCAGCACAGCTTCAATGTGAGCAGAAATAAAAATATTTGTGCCGTAGAGCTGGAATATAATTGTTTTTTTTTAAAAAGAAGGTCTCTTACCAAGTCTGCCGTCCTTTAATAAATACAGTGATAACCATAAAAAAGCTTGATGTAATTATACTTGATCCTGTTCAGAGCTTCTTTCTGTTGACAGAGACATGAAGTACTGGGTAGCTATAAAAATGCAGAGGTTTAGAAAAGAACGATTCTTTCAAAGACTGCAAGGGGGGGGGGAATAAGTGAATAAAAAGAAGACACATTACAGATTTTAACCACAGAAGACACACTGGAGTATTCAGCCCCAGGAAATTCAAAGAAGGGGAGGATTTACTGCAAATTTAAGAACAATGTGGTTACACTGTAGTTTATATCTTGTGGTATTCAAGAAACATGGTTAGAAATTGTGTTTTCTGTGTTTAATGAGAAAAAAATATTTGCTTTGTGCTTTGTAATGTTGAAAGCATTAGGATCCATAAACAACAGCATAGTTTAATCAAGTTTTACCATTAACTCCTAGAATTATTCCAGAAGTTCCCAGCATTCTGGCAAAGCTTCCCCTCTGTCATCTGCGCCCACAATCCTCAGTTCTCATCTGATGCTCACAAGGAGTCACCGCATAGGTTGTCATTTTCCTGATCACAGTTCTGCATTGGTGAAACTGCTTTTTAGGATGAACCAGTCTCAGCTGCAGCCTTTTGATACCAACATCATCGTTGCCCTAAAGTAAATCTGGGATGTTGTCTTTTAAACTTCTTGTAATCTTGAAATCATCCGTGTTTTTGCCTTTTATGTTTTAATTGTAAAACCAGTTTGTGTTTCATGTAGAACACATTTTATTCAAATACAGCTTGATCTCACAATATCCACATTCTGAGGTTCATTGTTCAGTTTCGGGATGCTTTCATTTGTTCAGTTGTCTTTATCATGCAGCATCTCTAGTGAACACCTCTTCTGGAACCTTCTTGGGTCATTTGGAAACTTTGTCTGCACCAATGTCAAAAGCCTTGATGTGAAAGAAATGTCATTTCACTGGTGAAGTGCTGACAAGTGTCCAAGATGTTGATGATAGTCTGTATTTCACTGATTTTTTGGGAGAGAGATTTCCATTTATAAGTAAAGGATAAGAATGCAGGGGAACTCTGTGTCAGGCTTTGACTTGCAGCATTTCCTGGAGCACCACAGTATCAAGGTTTGAAAAAAGTGAGTTCTGAATTCTTTTATCAAAGTTCTGACAGTTCATGTAAATCGCTTTGCATCTGTTTCTTGGTCACATGATTTGGTATTTTACATTTATGTGTAAAACACATTTTTACAAGTGTTAAACTTTCCTAAAGAATCTGTCTACCAAAACAAATACTGTGGGGGGAAAAACCCAGTTGCGTATTTCCAGTAGAAAGGGCTTTTTTTCCCCTCAGTGTTTGCTATGTAATATCTCTGCTGTGGAGCAGGTGTTGTGAGAGGGTTTAGTTCTTTGCTAAATGAGGATAGTAGTTATTATCTGACCAACCATCGCTTTAATTTTGCTGTGGGCACTGTAGTTAAATGCTTCTTAAATGTTTTCATTTAGAGAGCAATTTAAATATTATTGTTAAAAATTAGCGATTGCTTCATGTTCTAAAAAGTGTTATTCTTTGCATTCCTATTTTTTGAAGTAGTGAATATGAGAAGATGATTTTGAACATGGCCAAGAACTTGTATTTTATACTCAAGGTCAGAATAAGTTTGCTTTTGTGTTAATTCTGGGATAGTTGCTTGGCTAGAGATATGAAATAAATATGATATTAAGATATAGAAACAAAAGCTTTCTAAATCTGATTACTTTAGCCTATGTGTTCTTTTAATATAAAAGGAAAAATATCTGAAAACTTCATTATCCAAAATACACAGAGAAAGTTTAGATGCCTTCACTGCATCAAGTCCTTATATCTATGTCAGTGCATCCAGGAACTCCTTTCTTCCCAAATAAGCTTTCCAGCATCAGAACAAAGCAGCAAATGCCTTCCCTCTCATCTTTCTTCTTGCCCCCACTGTTTTTAATAATGTCTGTCTGATATGCCAACAATCAGGCACATGCTCTGCCACTGTTGTCTCATCTCAGCTGCCTGAGAATGGCTTGAGAGGGATGAGAAGTGGAATTGCACATCAAGGATCTCTTTTGTTGGTGGAGCAACCAGGAGAGCGTTTCCAATTTGCAGTTTGGCACCAGCGCTTCAGAAGCACCATGGATGTCTGATACCCACTTGGTTGCCTGCCACTAAACTTGGGGATCAATCATGGTGTTGTGACAGGATGCAGAAAGAAAAAAACCAAAAAGGCACAAACAAGCAAAACAAACAGAAAAAAAAAGGAAAAGAAAAAACACAGGAAAACCCTGATTTTTATTTTGAAAATAGTAGGATGTTTCACAGATTGAGATTTTTATTGCAAAATATGAAGGAGGAGCAAGTGTGTCTGTGAGTGTGAACATACACGTCTGTATTTCTCTTTCATAATATTTCACAGACAAAATATTTCATAATTTGATTCCACTGACAGTTTTTGAGTTAAACCAGGGATTGCACTGAGCCATTCTTAGGCAACCATTTCCAAGTTAGTCCAGGACTTCTTGTGGCAGGTCTGCATTCTTCTTAATCACTTGCAGTCAATCAGATTTTAATTTGTCTTTGTCTTCAGCCCTGCAAAGTTTGGGCCTGAAATTTTTTCTGCTTCAAGGATCAAAGAGTGTTTTCCCTGTGTGTGTCAGGCACACTTATGGAATGCTCTCGTATGTTTACTTAGCTCCATAATTATTCCATATTAACAAAAGCAGATTGTTTCAGGAATGTTTTTCAGAAGAGCCTGTTTGAAATCAGGCTTTGTTGGAATTATGGCACCTCTAATTCTGCAATTTTCCCTTAGAAATACATTGTAGGAATTCACTACAAAATCCATAACAACCCCATTCAGGGATGAATTGCTTATTCTACTTCTTATCTTGTTAATCAATATTGTTAACTAGCTGTGATGGACATAATTAATGGAATGACCCTAGCCCCTTCTAATTCGAGATAATTGCCTTGTTCAGTCACATTCAGTCTCCAAAATATAAGTGTGTGAGCATAAATGTCATAATTTATTTTAGACTCTGCAATGATCATTATGTATTCTATTTTCTTGTTAACAACTCATTTTAATTCTCGCTCACCGAGCAAAGTTGAAAGCCATGAAAGGGCCCTCTTACCTCTCTGAGCTGGATGGCCAAATAATGCATTATTATATTGCACACTTAGAGTCAGTAGGGTAAAATGAGGAGGGTAAAACCAGAATTCCACTGCTTGGCTCAAACCATTGCCCAACAGCTGCTTGAGATGAGATATGTCTTAGCTTGAAGTTAAATGGTGCTTTCATCAGAAGAAACCTGGATTTTGGTATGCATTTCATGTATCCTTTTATCAGCTTTATTATTTGTTATGCTTTTGCTGAGCTTCCTTGAAGAAGAACAAAAGGGTACACTTATTATGCAGCTATTTCATGAAAGCTATTTAAAATAACATTTGAGGAGGAAAAAACAAATCAAAATGAATAAAAGCCTGGCAAACACATGATGAAACGGAATGAATATCAGAGCTATTAAATTAATAAGCTTGCAAAGCATTATTTATGGTATCTCAATGGAAGTTTAGAAATTGATAGTGACTTCTCCAAATTAATTGAGTACCTTTGTTGTATTTCAAGAATACAGATTCAAACTCACCGTGCCCATTCCTTGTAGGGAAAATTGTTCCACCTGCCAAAAACCTCAGGAATTTCATCTGATTTTCATCTTCTCAAGGTAAACAATGGAGGTATTGATTCAGGCTGGCATTCATTCACCAAACCTGCACAGTCTGAGATTGTCTGCAGACAGTTGTCCTTGCTGTCACAAGTTGCCCATTAAAAGAGTGTTTGAAGCAACAGCCTGAAGCAGATTTGACCTCTCCATGGCCAAATCTGCAGAAGTGCAGATACAGGATTTGGTTTTAAGGACTGACATGCTCAGAATGGGCTCAAACCTCCTGCCAGCTCAGAGGCCAGAGGTGTTACTCCTGTGAGGAGCATCTCACATGCTTGGGGCTGGGGGGCATCTCTTATCTATGTCCCCAGAGACCAGTGACCTGCAGAGAAGCACAGGATCAGGCACAACTGCACACCAGTGAATAGGACTGGAGGGGCAGAGGATGGAATGAACGGTCACGGAACCTCCAAGTACAGATTTTTTGGATATTACCTTTGCTGTATTGACTAATATTCACTAGTGCAAATCAGGTGGAGATACAGGGGTCAAGTTCTTCAAAATAAAAGGTGTCATCAAATCAGAGCTGTCTTCTCAGAGTTAGCTGGCTGCTTCCTGATGGCTTTGAGTTGTGGTGAGTAGGTGAAATTCCAGTCTTTTTTGCTATGGCTGGGAAATCTCCCTGACTGCCCACATTTCACCATTAAAAATACATCTGCTAATTCTTCCAAGATAAACTATTTCTGTATGACACTAGTTTGCCCCAGATTTACTAGATTTGGTAATTTCTGTAATCTCATGCAGGAATGACAGCTGGAGTGACCCATTGAGAAGTGAACAAGGAAGAATAAAGGAGCACTGACAGAAACAGTGACGTGTTTCACTTTGCTGTTCCATTTCTGCTCCCTCATTTTTGCTTCTCTTTTTCTCTGGTCAGGTTTTTCCTGGAGTTTAGTTTTTTTAGTGAGACCATTTTTTTGTATTTGTATCTTTTTTCAGACCAATTCTCCTGTGTTACAAAATTTGTCTAAGCGATGTTTTCCAAGTCCCTAACAGCTCAAATTTTACAGTAAAATAAAAATCCTTTGTATAATGTGGTGAGGGTTTTAATTTTGTAGTGTTTGGCTTATTGTAAAGGTCCTTCTCTTGTAGTGTTCAGCTTGCAACTGAGGTAATTTTGCAGAGAACCAGGCTTCCTCAGTGTGAACTTTAAACAAGGTATTGGATGAGAACTCATGATTTCCAGAAAACATTCAATGATATGTAAAAGAAGCAATAGATTGGATTGAATAATAGCGTGGGAACAACCAGTTCTGCATTAAATCTTGCCTGCAAATCTACTTCTGCAATTTAATTTTCAGTTCTGCCAATTGCTGCAAATGTTGTTTGCCAGTACCACGCATCAGTTCATGGTAAGCAGGAGAAGTCTTGTTAATCAATCTGTTTTCTTTCTCTCACTGTCCCACTTAGAATGCTGATATCTTAGCTAGAACTAGTAAAAATTACAACTAGAATTTCAAAGCTTTGCTTCTTTGACTGGCAGTTGTCACCTGGAAGGTGTTACACACCCCACAGTGAGCACAGCCATCTCCCCACGTCCTCCCTGCTTAAGTGCAGAACGTTGTGGAACCCTGCTATAGATAACTATCAAAGCTTTGGGCCTCATTCCTTTCTTCTGAGGTATTATCAAAGCATCACTTTCCCTTTTCATATTGTCTGTGTTGGCATTTTTGTTTCCATTGAAATGTTCCTCACTTGAGCTTCTGAGATGAACAAGTGTTTCATCTGCTTAAGGTTCTCAGTAAGGGTGAAAGACCTAGTAAGTTTTTGGACTGAAAGAGGCAGAGAAAGAATTTTTCCAATCCAGTTTCTATCTGTACATTAGGTTTTGTTTATCTTTAATTCCTTGCATATCTTATTGGGTTAATACCAAGAACTTTGTGACTCACGACTGTATTCTCACAGGGCTTTAAAGGACATTTTTCTTGGCTGGTATTTCCAGACACTGCTATAATGCAAAAATATAAACAAAAAAGAAAAGAAGAAAAATTGTAAGATTATAGGTGTTATATTCATGTTTGTACCTGTAGGGATGTGTTGATGGAGAGGTGTGGTGAAATGATAAAAAGGTTATGAAAGGCAGTTATTCCTTCCTGTGAAATCAAGAACTCCTAACGGCACCAGTTTAATTCCGGGAGTGCAGTGAAAAGCACCAGGATGATGTAAAGGTAGCACAAAAAAAAAGGAATTGGAAAATTATAATGGAAAAATCTATATTTCAGGCACTGGCAAGAATATATTTATGCATGGAGCGTATTCTCTGATTGATCTGCAATAAAACTGAGTGAGACAAAGAAACAACACAGAGATGTTTGTGTCACTCTGCAACCTCCACTGGAGATAAATATGAAATATGCTCATATTTCTTGGGAGATCTATTTTAAGCCTTCCTCCTTCCAATTTGTCCTTAACTTCTGTAGTGGATTTGTAACCAATTCCTTGCTTCTGATGGAGTCAAGTTCATCTTTTTGACCCATGAAATGGCTTCAGAGTTCTGTCCTCAATATTTAAATGGTTACCTTAAACCAAAGAGCCTACCCAAAATACCTGTTGAGAGAGAAGAGTCCTGATTTTTCTCAGTCATATCTCTTTATCCCCGATTTTCTGTCACACAAAGAAAACCATCTGTCATGTTGTCATTAAACTTATTTTTCTATTAACCACAAAGTAGAAAAATGTCCGGTAAATTGAAGTTACCTCAGTCTTTAACTGAGTTTGTTATTTTTTAAAATAACTGGACTTGATGATGTTAAAGGTACTTTCCAACCTTAATGATTCTATGAGTGCTGGGGAGGGTGAGGTGGAGAGGACTTATATTTTCTCATTATTAATATACCTTGATTTGAATGCACAAAGAATTGACTACAAAGAAGTACTGGAAAATATATTAAGGAAAACTACAAGGCTTCTGAAATGCAGAAACCCACAGTCAAAAGTATAAAAGTGTCTCCTGAGCTTGGAACACCAAAGTCACACTTCTGGCATCAAATTTGGCATCATCTACTTTGAATCTGACATCCTATATTTCTTTAGGAAACTCTTTAATTTTTACATTTTTTGGGACAGACTTGAACTCAATATTATTTAGTCACAGTTGTTCTGATTAGCTGAAAAAAAAAAAAGGAAAAAATTGATTTGAACATATTATTTTCCTAAATTGGATTGTCTGTTCAGGCTAAGGAGGATCTGGTCCACAAATGAGACACAGATCAGAGATAGCTAATCCTTTAGTGGGAAGAAATTAGGATAATTTTCAGCACATGGAAGGGAGAGGAGATTAAAGATCAGGAAAAAAGTCTTTCCATCCCATCTTTCATATCTGATATCAGTTCAGTAATACCAGTATTTTCTTTTTCATTTCAGAGCCTATAAAAAACTAATTAAAAAAAACCCCAACAAAACAAATAGAAATAGCCAGGTGAGATCAAGTGAGACTTGATATTTACACTCAAGATTGAAAGTCCAAAATGAAGAGCTGTGTAAGATAGTAAATGATATCCATGATTCATTGCCCAAAATAACACCTTGCAGAGGAGATGATGTCTGAGATCCCCTAGAGATAAAAGGAAAATCTTCCGTGATATGATTGGCCTCTGCTTCTAGAAAACAGTGTGATTTATAAAGCATTTTTTGCATTAAGGCAAGTGATGGAAGAATTAGGTGAAACATTGGTGAGGCTTTATGATAGAAATCTTATTTTCTGTCCTGGCTTTTAAGATTAAGCCTCAAATTTTGTAACACTTGTGTCACAGAACCACATAACAACTTTCAGAGGAAACTGAGTAGTTGGCAATGCAGAAGGCAAACTGAATTCCCTTCTGAGAATATGCAGAAGTCATTGGGGTGTCTGCAGGCTGATAGACACAGTGAGGAGAGTCTCCAGAATGAAGAATTAGTTTAAAACCTTGCATTTATTGCATCATAGTCTCTAAGATTCACAGATTTGTTTGGCATTTTGAGGAAGAAAATCACAAATGAGATAATTGTCCTGCAATTATTGGCAGAATGGGATGCTCAGCAGTAGGAAAACTAATTTGGAATTCAAGTCAGGGTAAGGGAAAGTCATTAGCTATGCTGTGTAAAGCAGACATATACAATCAACGTGTGAATGTCACATTTGTCAGGCCAAAGTGATGGGAAAAGACTTCTACTAAAAGAGAGAAAATTGAACACATCTATAACAGTGCAAGATAGTTCATATCCTGTTGTAATTGCAGTGCACTTCAAGCAGAATGAGAATTGAAGGCGGGGGGGGGGACCTCTCCTGAGCTTTACAGCAGCACTGGAATGTGTGACAAAGGTAAAAGCTTGGAAGGTGATGTTGGGAAGAAACCTGAGGCCAAGCAAAGAAGATCAGGAAGATGGTGTGGGGGAAAAAAAAGCACAAAAAACCAAAGCTGAATTGAGCTTTAGGCAGCCAGGGAGAAAGTAACTGTAAAAGAACCCCAGATGGTGCCAGGGAGAACTGATGGTTCTGTTCCTTGTCTGTTAAAATGTGTCAAGTGTGTAAGATCAAAGTGCACATGGTGATTTGATGGCAAACAGAGACATGTTAAAAAATGAAACTACTGTGGGAGTTTGGATATGCATTATTGATAGATATGTATTGAGTAAGATACTTAAATACAGCTTATTTAAGTATTGCTGCTCACTCTTGTGGTGCGAGGTGAATAATGTGCCACCAAGGGCAATCCTTCATGGAGGAAAAAGCTGAAAAAAAACAAAACTGAAAATGGAAATAATATTACCTCATTACCAAGCTCGGAATCCCAGATTTATTTCAGGCTGTGTCAGGTAAAAAGTCCAAAAGCTTCTGAGCGTGCGCAGAAGAAGGAAAGTTTGAAGGTGCGAAATAGATCTTGCTTGAATTCCTGAGGTATTCTAGGTGCTATAGTCATAGTCAAAGATCCCATTGTATGGTAATAATAATGCTGATAAATAAAGAATGTAAATTAAAACTCCAAAGCACTAGATCACTGCATATAAAGCAAGGGAAATAACAGGTACAGACTTGCCAGCTCTGTACAGTACTTTGTGAGGGGACAGAGGTGGAGACTGCCGCAGTGCTACATTTAAGGCTGCTGTTCCTGATCTCTGGTGCTGCCGTGGGTTGATCTAAATGCAAAAGGAGTGGTGCAAGAGAGAAGATTCCTGCATTTCCTGCAATCAGTTTGGGAGTTTGTTCCATCTCGCAGGGTACTCCAGAAACACAAGCAGCAGCTTCTGTGTGTTAAGGGATTGGAACAGTAAATTTTACAGCACAATTCATCAGTGGCGTCAGTCAGATTTAAGAGAGAGAGAGCAGGTTTTAGCAAAGCTGCACAGATTGCTGTAGCTGAGGTCAACAGCAAGCTCCTGGTGCTTTTAAAAATTGATTTTACTGAAATCTTACTCAATTTACTTAGTAATAAAGGCCTCCAAGGATTTAAACTGCTGTAAGCAAGAGCAATGTTTGGCCCTGTTCTCTAAGTAGGTGTAGCTTAGCTGCATTACAACTCCAACTTAGAACTCCTTTAAAAATGGAGTGGACTTCCTAATATTTTAGTGGGCAATTTTTTGGTTTCTGTTGTAAAAGCTGGGAGGTCATAAGTTTAAACTCCTGAAGTCTCCAAAAAACCTATTCACCTCCTTTGCAAAAAGGCTAACATGGAATCAGACAACATGTGTGAAAGGAATATAAATATATTTGCTTATCTGACAAACCCAGTGCAGATAACTTAATTAAAAAAGAAAAAAAAAGGCAAAAAAGTTGGCAAAATCAGCATGGCTTAGTTATTTAATTCTAGACAAAATATATGAGACTGTATAAAATAATAGAAAATGCTGCTATTATTAATCTAGAGCTCACAAGAATCTTTTGCAGTCTTCTTAAGGAAAGCTAAAGGGAAGGTGGCCCAGAATCTATAGGTCTGAAATTGATATAACAGCAAATTCTTTAGAAGTAGATGATGTTATAACTTGGATTTTAATTAAAAAAAAAAAAAAAAAA
>VZRX01014832.1:82321-173600 GCA_013398075.1 Notiomystis cincta
TCGCATGGGCAGGGTTGGTGGCTGCGTTAGTCGTCCTGTCTTTCAAAACTTTTAATTAATACACAAAAGAAGCTTGTTCTTCTGTAAAACATCCTCCTGGTTCCCTAGCGGATTTGTATCAGATCGTGTTGTTTGTATCGGATGCGTATCAATGTGTTAAAGTTGTTTGTGTGGATGTGAACATGTGTAATTTTCCGGAAAAAAAGAATCACTGGTTTGTTTTCTTTTGCTGTGTTAATTTTCAAGATGACATTTGCTGAAAACCCATGCTAGATTTCAGAGGAAAAAAAAAAAAGACAGCTAGGCACTGAGAAAGTGATTAAAATACTGGAAAAAGACTCCTGTCCTTTCCCTATTAAAAAAAAAAAAAAAAAGGAACTTCTGGTTGCTTGCACAGTGAAGGCACCGACATGACCGGGATGTCCAGTATGATTATCTTTAGGATAAAATATAGAGGGCAAAGGTTGGGAACAACTTCTAGCACCCAACAACCATTTAAAACTCGCACCTGCTTGAGTTGGATGGATGTGTAAAGAAGCTCTGAAAGCTGTCAGAGCAATTATTTCTCCCTTACAAATAATGCTGATGTACTTATTGATATTCTGTGTGCTTGTGTGATAAGGCAGTGAGATAACTGTAAATGATTTCTTGAAGGAAAAAAAGAAATAAAGAAAGATGCAAACTTTACAAGTGCTGGCTAATCTTTAATCAGTTGGTTTCATTGCTAGGAAATAATTACAGTACCAATATACTGGAAGAGCAATATGTCATTTGTTTGTATGTTTTATGTAAATTTGTTTTGTATGCAGTGCCTTATAGATTATTTTTTAAATGAGTGTGCTTTCAACAGTACTTTTAAACCTCCAGATAGAAGCAATTTTGTTACTATTGTCATCTCTCAAAAATAATTTTCAGAAATGAAAGCCAGAGTGTTAATGGGGGCTACTGTTGTCTTACTAAGAGCTCTTTTGGAATGATTGTGGCTCTGTCAGTCAGTGGAGCAGCTCTGCCTCCATGGCAGTGGCAAACAGACACGTTCTGCAAACTGAGACTGACTACGCCAAAAAGATGTTGGAGCATTCCAGTTTGCAAAAAAACCTATTTTTTGTGTCTTTGTTTCGAGTCACTGGCGCTGAGAATTGAGAAAGGAGGGAAAATATGGGTATCATACGGAATGCATGTTAAGTACACTTGTCCAAGTCAGCTTTCAGCAAATGCTGCCTCCCTTCTCTCTTTTCAGCTTCAAGAGCTTGTACAAGATGAGCAATATTTGCAAAATGGGTAGTGAAAACAACAGTAAAAATGCAGTTATGGAGAATAACCTGCTTTTGAGTGGCTTTGTTTTGAAAGTATATGTTTTGCTATGCTTTTCAAAAACAGGAATACTGACAGTTTATTTTAAAAAAAGAGATCAACTTTAAAGGGCTTTAAAAATCTTTTTAAAAAACCCCATTTAGGAAAGTTCAGTAACTCTTTTATGTATGTAAACTATACAGATTGATTGTGTGAGTTTAGAAATCTTAATTATTATAATTTGATGACCCACTAATTTGATGAACAAGTGTTAGCATGTAGCTTTAAATCATGTCAGAAGATGATGTTTTTCTCTTTTAAATAATCTTTTTCTAACCACGTAATTTACATTTCTGCTGTTGTTCCCATTAATTTCCTCCCAAAACTAGAGATAGCTGTTTCTACATTTCTCTGGAGTATTTCAAAAAGTTACCTTTTTCCAGCACTGAGAATAAAAAAAGGTATATTTTGGACAGCATTTGTTAATGTAGGTATGTAGATAAAAATGTCTACCTTTTTCCCTTACATTTTATATTAAAGCTACTGTTGAAATTCTCCCCATAAATTGTTTCAACAAAGGCTGGAACTAATTTTTGGTGTGTTTATACAGCTTAGTCTAACTTCTAGGGGATGTAAATGTTGCAGTGGGCACGTAATGAGTCTGGGCAGAGCTATCAGAGAAATAGCTCCTAAATTTATTTGACTTGAAATAATTATTTTTCTTTTTTTAAATCCAACTTCACTTAACTTTTGCAATTAATGTTAAAACTGATGACTGTTACTGGTAATACTGCAGTGGAAGTGGATGGGATGAAGGGAGAAAAGGATGAAAGAGGAGCTGAAGACAAACTGCTGGCTTACTGCACTTTGTGGTGTTCAATGCATTCCTTTTCTGTCTTTTTCTTGGATATCTTGAGATTTTCTTAATTTGCTTCATCCCAGAGTTTTATTTAGGTTTTTTTCTGGATAAAAAGTAAAATTTTCCCCCGAGTTTGTTTTCATACTCTCTGCCGTGCTCATGAGAAATCTGCCTGCATTTTCCCTACACAATCACAGGAGCTCAAGGAGGTTCTCTGAAGCTCAGATTTATCTGTTTACTGGTAAAAGCTGTGTGCCATTTTTTGCGGGGCAGGAAAATGTTAGGGAGATTTACCATCCAACTTTTCCAGCTTGCAGTTTGCAGACTGTGCCCTGTAGGTGCACAGAAATGACAGGTTCTCCTGTTCCGTTCTGTTGGATATTTTCTGCTTGGTGAGGATTATCTTTGTTTTTTCTTAGAAGGATGCAGTTCTCTGTCTGAATAATTCCTGTGGTATCAAGCAATTGAATGAGTTCTGTCATTCTTTAATTTAATAATTTCTCCTCAGTCTCTTCTGTAACTATATTGCCTGCCTGAGGGTACCAGCCACCTTAATTTCACTGTTTTATAACCCACAACAGTTAACACTTGACCTAGGTCATTAACAGGATTATCAGCAAATTTGTTTAAGCTTTTACTGACAACCTGAATTGCTTCAATAATATTTTGACTGTGCAGACAGGAAACTTCTTGTAACCTCTCAATCTAGCATAAAATTAATTTCTTGTGAACACAGCTACGAAAAGATCAATACGGGAAATCTGCTTACAGTACTTGGCTTCAAACAGTGCCTGTTTTGGGTTTACAGTAAGAAGGTTCCAATCAGCCTCTCTTTTCAGTCTGTATTGGATTTGGAGCTGCAGTTTCATCTTTTGAGCATTGATTACCATCTCAGAACTTTGCAGAACCACACATTTAAAAGCGCCATTTCTATCTGAGCTGGTCTCTGTTAACAAAGTTGCTAAAGACAATTTACTATGCCTTTGTAGTTGTGACAGCTCTTGGTTTGGTTTTGAAAAACGTCCTGCTTCCACATGGAACAAAATTCTTGCTCAAGTCTTGCATGTGATTTTGGGAAAGGCTGGCAATACTAAGAATTTCTCAATAGAATCAGAAGGGGTAAATGCTTTTTGCAAATCTTACTTTGCTCTATGTCATGTATTATAAGGTCAGGCTAAGTCTTCATTTCTCGTGACACAATTCCTGCTGCTGCCCCTGGCTTGCAGTTGAGTGTTTATTTGCAGAAGAAGCTAAATGTAGGTTTAGAAGTCTCAATGTGATACCTTTTAAAATTTAGTTTCAGAAAGCTCAGAGTCATGGGGGGCTAGAGGACTGTTTTTCATACAGCTGTGCCTTATTCAAAGCTTCTGTGCTTAATCCTAAGTTGTATGTTAGACAGATAATAAACATGTTTTAAAATTCACCCCATGATGGTTTTAAAACCAGGAGAAGTTGGGTAAGTGCATAATTTTCTGACAACATTTTTGATAGTTGACTGTAACATGTGGAATAATTTATTTTCTTTACTGTTCGTCACTGGGCTTTTTCTTGACTTAATGCTATTTCAGTATAGTGTATTAAAAAGACAAATCCCTCCACTGTCTATTTCAAACTGAAAGCAGGTGTTTGGAACACAGAGATGTGCAAATTTGATGCAGCAATTAATTCTTACTGCAGTTAATTTGGACACAGCATATTTGCTGCCCAGCGAAGCACTCAAGGCAGAGAAGTGGGTCAGAACTCTTCTGTACCCTCAGCCTCAGCAAAGAATCACCACCAGATGGGCAAGCATGAAACAGATAATAGGCACAGCAAGTTTAACAGTTGTTTACACAAAATCTTTGCAAATCAGGAGTGCATTCTGATTGAACTTAAATTTTTCATTCCCATCTGGGAGGATGTACAAATTAGTTTTAATTTTTTTTTTTAATTATTCTCTGCTGGAGTTAGGTAAATTGCCATTAGTATACTTACTTTTTGATTCTGTGGCAGAACTCACAAGTTTTCCTCTAGGAAAATGTCTATAATTGCTCTTGTTCTTGTAATCCCCACTTGATGAAAGTTTAGAAATACTGATGCAGGTGTTCATTTTCCCATTTTCAGAGCTCTGGATTTTATCACCAGTGAGGGTCACTACAGAGCTGTTACCAAATACCACAGTCCTGTTGGTGGAGTTTTATACAGAGCCTGAGTTAGTGCCATAAGATACCTGCAACTCGGGTAGCTTTGTGGCCGCTCTTTGATTTTTCTGTAAAAGAAAATAAAAATAAATAAGTAACTGGAACAATAATCATGCCCTTACTTACGATGAAGTTCAAAACTCTGCTCAGTAGAGCTGATATTGGAACACAGAAGGTAATTTTGATACCCTAAGGTGCAAAATTGGATGTTTCCAGAGTTGTTAGATAAATTTCCAGAGGTGGAGCAGTGGGCTTTCCCTAACCCACTGCCTTTCTAAAAATTAATTCCAGCACCCAAAGAGTGCTTTTTCTGCAATGAAACATTTTCTTTCCTTTGCGTTGTTACATTTGTTGAAGCATTGTTGAGAATATATTTATGAGGAGGAAAAGACTTGCCATAAGAAATGATAGAGGGAAATATAATAATTTTTTTGTTTGCAAAAGCATCTGACTACTGTTAAACGATCCTTTTTCATAAAAATTCACCACAAGGGGGTAACCCTTGTTTCTGTAAAAACTTCAGAGAAGTAGCTTATTTTTTTAAAAAAAAAACAAAACACATTTAAACTGTTCTAAACAAGAATTATAACTTTTAAACAAAACCAGGTTAATTCAGAAGATTAGATATGAACTCCCAGGAGTGTAATTTTGGAAACAGAGCGTGGTAGCAATTCGTGGTCGTAGGATTGTATTCCCCAGCAGTAGTCTTGTGATTTTTAGTTTCTTAGGCACTTGCTAAATCCAAGTGCAAGTACTCATTTTGCAGTGTGAAACAGATGCAAGATTAAAATTCAGTCTCTTTAACTGAAAGTTCCTTTCAAATTTCTGCAGTGAATGAATGAAAGAAATAAAGATGTAGAAATAAAGATAATCCCATCTGAAAGAAACCTTGGGATGGTGACAGAAAAGTTCCAGTCTGTGAGAGTGACAGGGAGCCGGAGTGAAACACCAGCACGTAAAGCCTTAAATTTCTAGAGATGTTATTAAATCAGACACATTGTAAGCAGAAACGTTTGTACCACTCTCCTTTTTTTTTTCTGTTGTTCATTTAACTACCATGTCCTGCTGTTTCAGGCAAAATATGGAGGAAAATCCCATTAATCTACTGGAAAAATATTGATGAAAGAAGAATAGCAGACCAAATGAAGAGTGGTTGAAACTTGCTAGCAATTAAGAGAACAATAGGGTGAATGTTAAGGTTCAGTCAGGGCAGTTTAGTGTAATATGGTGTGGGAATGGTGCTTTTTTTTTTTAATTTCCAGCTGGTTTCTCATAGTGTTTGTATATCTATATTTGGATAAAAAGATTTGCATGGCATTGGTCTTTTCTTTTTTTTAAACAATAATTAAACCTGCTAAAGTATAGCTGCCTCGCATAAGAGGACAATAATTAAATCCTGAAACTTTGAAATTGGTGCCTAGGAATGGAGGGATTAGATGTAGAAAATCTAAAGCGACAAGTTACTCTTTAAATAAATTGCAATTAAAGCGCAAAAATATATTTTGGTCCATGGTAGGCTTCCCACAAACTTTGTGCAGTAACAAATAATGAGTGACATGGGATTTCTTCATTTAGTTGCTGAGAAGTTAGAAGGCAGCTAGAGGGGGTTTGTTCACGATTTTTTTGAGAGGCAAGGCTTTTTGAGAGATCTCTCTTGGAGGGAGAGAGAAGGATTAAAGGAAAAGAATAAGTAGGCAGAGATGAAGAAAATTGGATCTGAATATTTAAAAAAATCCAAACTTCCTCTGATTACTGACAAAATTAGGAACCCAGAATTCAGCCCTGACAGGGATCTGAACAGTGAGCAAAGCACAAATTAAGAAATTCCTTGCCTCCCTGAAAGTCTGAGCTTTGTTTACATTAGTAAGCTTCATGACTCTGATTTACCAGCGGAGAATTTCAACAGAGGCTGCAGTTAAGAAAGGGTAGAGGCATTTTTACCATTCTATTTAATCTTGCTCTGACAGTGCTTTCTTTAAAAAAGAAAAAGAAAAAAAAAAAAGGACAAGTAAGGCAAGTTATGTCTGCCCAGCCTTAATGTTCATGGAGAACACTGACTTGAGGCCTTTATATTGAGACAGGTTCTGAGATGGTGAGTGCCTTACCCTGCAAAAACTTTCCTCACATGCATAATTTACCTCGGAGAGCAAATGTCCTAGCAATGCTTGAGAGTTCAGCGTTCCTGGAATACATGGCTCCAGCTGTGGAAAATGTACTGTGCTCACCCAAGCTCTGTGAAGAAAACCCAGCTGTAGGGAAAACTCAGCAGCTTCTTTATTCCCAGCCCACCTACCCACCCTTCCTCTCATGCCTGTGTCAATTTTTCTGTCCTTTCCCTTCTAGAAATCAACATTCAGACAGAAAGGGTAGGAGGCAAAGATCATCTTTTTCTGATTTTGAGGGCTGTGTGCCCAGTCCTTTTTTTTTTACTAAAAGCTGTTTACTTGAGGGAGGATGCTTTGACCTTGTAGATGCCTAGAAGAAAATACACAAGAGAAGAATAAATGTTTAATGGCATTGCATTTCCTGTAAGATGGGCTAGAGCTAGACAGAGGGTGTTCAAGAAATTAAAATAGAAGTTTTCCATGCAAACCATGGAAAGAAATACTGGAGAAGAGGTGTGCTTAGTTAGTGGAATAGAATGGAAACCTGAACCCTTTGTGGTAAGGTGGTGGGAGCAGAAGAATAAGCAGAAGAGAAGGATATGAAAAAATGTCATGTGGGTGGATGGGAATAGAACAGTCATTTAGTCATTTACCTTTGTTATAAATATTTGTGTTTCTCACATATGGAAATAGTGAAAAAAGATGTTAGTGAGGTTTTGGTTGCAAAGGCAGCAAACGAAGTCGGGGCAATTCAATTTTTCATATGGATAGCTCAGCACACATGTTCTGCATTAATTACCTCCATAAATTCTGTTAACCTGGCAAACAATGAAAATATCATATTGGTGACATCACTGTATTGGAAAATAAAAATGGGTTCAGCATCTTGATTTTTTCAGCTTGACATTTGAGGAGATTTCTTACACTATTGGCATTTTACTCCTGCAATTTGCACCATGATGCTCAGTCCTTTGCTCTGTGGGTTTATTTTGTCTGTGGGGCAGCCATGTAAGGACCGAAGCATTCCATGCAAGCTGAAGCTCTTTATTCATGGAGATAGAGAAGAAAAGCTTGACAAAATTATCAAGGCAAACTTGAGTACATGGCTTTCCAAATGTAGTGCTTCAGGATTCTCAGAATTGTTTTATGATTCTTGACTTTTATGTTTTAAACTTAGAAAAAGAAAACTCAACCAAGCCCAACCTAACTGTCTTTATTTTTGATTTTCTGTGCTCCATGCAAGGAGTTCCTTAAAAGCAAAAGTTTTTTCTGAGTTGTGGCATGGTGCCAGCTGATTCACTTGGGAGATATCACAGCCGTTTTAACAAATGAATAGTCATTTCCTGGACTTATGCTCTGGTCCCTGTCTCAAAAATTTCTGTCCTCCAAAGAGGTATTGATCATTTGCTGTGGTTTTTGTTGATTTCAGGACCTTGAATATGTTTGAACTGCAGTAAAATTTGTGAGAACCTAGGAGCTTTTAGTTGTGGGCGTTGTGTGTGCCTAAGAGTCTTTCCTGTGACACTTTTTGGTGTCTAGAATTCTAGAAAGTGAGTGTGTCATAGTAGGTTTGGAATTCTCAGCTTACCTTAAGTGAACTTGGACATTGTATCTCATCATATATTTTCCCCTTTAAGCTGCTAAGAGTCGTTCCAAGGGGGATCTTTGTCTCGCTCCAAATCTACCAGATCTTTAGAGAGATTAGATTCTGTAAAACTGGAAATGACTTATTTTTTTTCCAAGGAAATGTAGAAGTAAAAAGAGTTAGATGTGCAGTGTGGTTAAATCTTTCTGAGAAGTGCTTCGAAACTTACTAAAATGATTTGCTGTTGAGTTTTGGCTAGACATAACATGTGGTGCCATTTTATGTGCCTCAGGGCTTGGGCACCCAGTGGGACTGACAAATATGACACATCCTACAAGAGACCTGCTTCTATTCTGGGCTGATAAAAGGCAGGGATTGGCAGGGTTTAGGTAACTCAATCTCATCCGTAGTTTTTGTTGTTGGTTTTTTTTTTTTTTTTTTTTCCTCTGGGGGGAGGAAAAAACCTTGGGTTTTAAAGGGAATTTAAACTTCCTTTCAACACAGTAGCCCCCATTTTGCATTTGCATATTTAACATGCTGCCTCAGTGATATCAGATGTAATGCCAGAGTGGAAGAGTGGGATGAGATTTGTAGGATTTGTATTTGAATGCGACTTCAGCTAAACTGTAATTCAGGTATCCTGAAACTTTCTGCCTCCTGCTTTTTGTAGGAAGTATTGGAAAAGGACCAATTGGAACTGTTCGAAAAAAGACAAAGAAGTGAAGGCAACACAGTAATTTGGAACCCATTAGGTTAATCCATTTTTAATTTTTATATCCTTGTCTTAATGAAAAGAGCTGGCACATATCAACTTACAGGAAATAGCCTAATAAAACTGAAACCTTATTAGGCCCCTTTGATAAACAGTGCATTCCAGCCCACCACCAGTCATATGTTTTTGCATACTTGGAAATTGAGCTTTGTGCCACTTTAACAATATCAAGAGAACACTCATGTTTCAAAGTAATAAAAAAGAAATAAAAATCTGTTTTGCCTGGGTTCATCTCTGAGAATGGATGGATGTCCCTTTTCCACAGGCAGGCTCCATACTTAGCAAAAGGAGGAAGACCACTGGAGAGCTTCCACTTAATACAGAGTGCAGGTGATGCTTCTGTTTATAGGCATTCCTGCGTTACTGATTGCTGTCCTGCATTCCCCCCTTCATGGAAGCCTTTTGAGAGAAACTTTCAGTGAGAGGTTGCTGTTTTGACTGCTTCTTATTTTTCAGCTGTAGGAAAAGCTGAGGTATCTAAATCTGGCCTTAGATGCTTTTGGGAAGTGTATTCAATAAGAAAAGTAAAATCTGGGAGGAGGAAAATTAAATTCTTCCTCTTCAAAAGCTGCAGGGAGCTGCCATAAAATTAGAATTTGCCAAATCATCTGAATTGATGGGGGTAGCTTGTATGTTCTGCAGAAGCAATAAACTCTAGGGTAACTTAACATATTTTGCTAGTCTTTTGTCTTTTCATCTGATACTTGTAACAAAATCTCATCATTTTGGAAAGTTTTTGCATAATATTTAAATAAAAATAATGGAGACTTGGTCTTTCCAGTAATTTCTGAAGATTCCTGCATTGTGTATTGCAGCAACTCTTTTTAAATTCATTTTGGTTTTTGTTTGCTTGCTCATTCCTTGCCCCCACCCTAGTGGAGTCCTTCAGTCAGCAATTTGACCACAGATTCAACATGACAGTTGCCAAATTTGGAATGTTCTGCACAAAATCATATTTGTATTGTACAGTGTCACAGCACAGGCAAGGAGGGTTGAAAGTGCAGACCTCACAGGGCTCTGTCTCTCCCAGAACTGCAGCCAGGCTTTGGACTGCAACAGAAATCTCAGGTTTGGCAAAGATTTTTTTAGTACTGTTGTCATGTGGGTTGGGTAAATGCTGCAAAGTTTTACTGTCTGTCTTTAGATCATTTTCTCCTGAGCAGTGCTAACATCTTCTTTACAATATCTGAGGGGAAATGCAGGACCATAAAATCACAGGAGGCTTGACTTTTGTTATTGGGCAAGAAGCAAATAAGGTTACTTAAAATCAGGCTTCACTGTTGGACACCCTTTTTATTCTTGTCCCTTCCCAAAGGTTTTTTGGTGTGCCTTAGCCAGTTTCAGCATGATTTTGGCAACATCAGCATGATAGATGATCCTAGCTGGCAATTAAAATTGCATTAAAGTGCAACTTTGGCCTTGTCTGAGTTCTGCCTCTCTGGTCTATAAATGTTGCTTCTAGCCCCAGAGTAATTCAAAGACACAAAGGTGATCTGCTGCCACTGCTGGGGCAATGGAGAGTTGAGAAGACTCAGATCTGTGCTCATAGGTGGGTGAAAATACAGGTGCAAGCCCCGTTTGCTGGGAAGGGTTCACCATTCTAAAAATGTACATCAGGCTTTGTGCTGACTCCACTCTGTCCCACCCCAAAACCAAGTTCTAGCTGACTTCCTGCCACAGAGTATTTTCTTTGCTGCTTGGGATTATATGGCACATTTCAATTAGACATTCACTATTTTTTAAAATTTTTATTTTAGGTTGCCTTACAAATTTAATTTTTCCCACTTGTTGGCATTTTTAAATAACTAACCAGTGTATTTCTAAGTTGGCAGTTTGATGCCAAGCAGGAAAAGACAACATGGTGGTGCAAGGTTTTTATGTGTTTTTTTTTTTCTAATATTAATGGGAAATATTAATTAGTTGAAGAAAAAATATTTTATATATCTTTTGGCATTGGCTATTGCTCTGCATTTGGACAATTCAGAAGTGCTTTCCAGTAGTGAAGTTGTTTGTGAGTGGTTCTCTAAATATTGCAAGTTGTAAGATAGTGTCCTAGGCTTTCCTCAGTTCCTAGGCAGTGAGGGGAATCTCAGAGTGATTCTACCTGGCACAACATTTGTTTATTTTCTTTCTTGTGGGAAGTGTTTGTAGCAGTTATTACTCCACATGTTTCTGGAAATGCTGCAGCTTTCAGACTGTGTCCACGAATCACTTTAGTTTTGGGGTTCTTTCCTTTCCCTGACATCACTCTTGATGAAACATGCTGTTAGTGAGCCTGGATCATCACTTCCAAATCTGGAAGCAGTTTCTGGTAGCATGAGTGTCATATTCCACCCAAGCTTCCATTCATCTTCTGTTTGATGCCATGAGAGGGAGAGTGAGGGAGCTTTGTGTTTCACATCCACATTCGTATTCCAGTTCTGGAAAGATATTCATTTTAACTCCTGGAAATCCACATGGAGGGAGATGATAATGTTTTCTCTTGTGCCTGTGCATGGGGAAGGCCAGAAGAATCAGGCAGGAAAGAGTCTCAAAAGAGAACATGTTTTAATTGGAATTTTGGGGATGTGATGCATTGACAGAAATACTGCATTGTAATGTGATGAGCAGGGCTGTTGTACAGGAGGATCAAGTCACTGATTTTCAGAGTCAGAAGTCATGGCTGCTCAATTTGATACCAGTAAATTCTCCCTCAGAATTACCACTAGCTTTAAATCGAGTTAATTACATGATGGGAACCACGGCAGGACACTGAGGTCACCAGACAGCACTTTACTTATTTATTTATTTAAAGCTGCTTTATGAGAGCTCCTCTGTGTCTCTGCAGCACAACCAGGAATCCTCTCCAAGGCATTCTGTTGGAAAGAATTGTCAGTAGCAATAAAACTGTTCAGCTTTTTGAAGAGTTACCCCTGGTAACTGGCTGGTCAGCCTCAGAGATTTTTGTAGGAGCCAGCTGAGTGATCGGTCACAGTTTTGAAGGAGGAGTTGGTACAAGGAGAGCAAATGAGTTGTGTGAGAAACTCATAAACTTCTTTCATCTAGTAAATACATGGCTATACACATTTGTAGGATATTTAAGTATTGGCTTTAATTTAGCTTTAATTGTTTGTGGGAAAACAAATGAGGATCACATTCAAAAATGCCTGCCAGTGATGATCTGACTGGATATATCTTCATGCAACACTTCAAGAATTGGTTCACAAAATGTACCCGAGCAAGAGTTGTATTTTGTTACACTAAAGGATCTGTCAGGATTAAAATAAATTGTAATGAGTTAATGTAGGAAGTGCTTGTGTGGTATGTTACATTTTTACTTTTTATACCTAACCATCCAAATCCATGAAAAAAAAAAAAATCAGGCAATGAATTTCTAACCCATTCTTTATGTATTTCTTATGTCTTAGTGTAAGGAAATACCATTTTCTCCTCCAGTTTCCAGATTAATATGTAGTGTTAGGACATACAATGACAAAACGTACCATTGCTTCTCACCATCATTTTTGTCCAGAGTCCAGGATTGCATCTTCTAAGTTCTGCATTAATCATTTCCTCTCTATCAAGGTGTGGAACTCTCTCAAAGTCACAGGGAAAATGGATGTCCTGGAAACTTTTATCAGGAAGAGGAAGGTGTTTTTTGTCAGGTTACTACTTGAAAGGAAATAAGTTTTTTGCATTTTAGATACTATTAAAGAACAGCACAACACTCATCTGGACCAGAAACATCCTGTAGCCAGTGTGAAAACCTCTCTTGTAAGGATTTCCAAAATGTAGTGAAATAGGTTTGAGCATGGAAAAGTTAGTGGTTCCAGCCTGAAGGAGATGAGGAAAATGGAATGAAGGAGAGGAGATGAAAAATTATTCTTAAGTTGATAGATTTGATCCTGTGTATTTGATCCTGACAATGTCAAGTTGCCCCATGGCTGAGGCACCTGCCTGTTGTGGGGGACACCTGTGTCCTGATGTGATGCCTGTGAGGGCAAGCTGGACCTGCTGGGCAGGCCTAGGGAGGGGAAAATGCCACCAGGCTATGGGTCCATTGCCTGGTTATGTTTTGCAGATGAAACTGATGAGTTTGGACCAAACTCATCAGTTTCAGAGTAGCTGCAGTCATGTTTTCAAGAAGTTTGTTCTTAAAGAATAAATATATCACTTAGTTTACTCCTGAGTGATTTGCCTCAGCAACTTCTCGCCAATTGATTTACCGCAGGAGTCACACTTCGTTCAGCACCATGCAGTGGAGATGCACAGCAAACAGATCTCTTATCCCGGGAGATCCAGAATCTATGGGAATTCCTGCTAACAAAAACTAGAAATGCACTTTTTCCTTTTGAATTTTTATTACTGCTTCCTTTTTACAGACCTTGCTGCAGAGTAGCCTGCCTAGGGCCTGCCTGCACTCAATAAAGGACAGACTGATTTTTCTTTGTGTACGTGATAGAAGACTTGATTCAGAGCTAAGAAATATGTAGCGCTGGATTATGTTCTTTCTGTGAGATTAGTAAAGATATTTTGTTTATTGATTTAGATAAAACAAAGCTATTATTTTCTTTTAAAGGGGAGTGTAACTGCAGGGGGAAACATTTTTCCTACACAGACGGCACAGCTCAGTCATGGCAGTGTAGCAGTGCATATATATCCACGCAAAACACACATATGTGTGCACACGAATGTAGAAAATATGTATATTTATGGTTCTTTATAGCAC
Organism: Notiomystis cincta; assembly: GCA_013398075.1. NCBI lineage: Eukaryota > Metazoa > Chordata > Aves > Passeriformes > Notiomystidae > Notiomystis > Notiomystis cincta. The sequence goes on from VZRX01014832.1 coordinate 95,824, forward strand.
AATCTTATTTCTAATGCTATACACCTGTGTCTCCTTCTGTACATCCTAACTAACAGTAAAAATGATGCCTTCATAGCTTTCTTTTATTTATGTGGTGTCCAAAATTAAACAGCAGTTAAAAGGAGAATGATGAAATAATACAAACAGCTTGACTCAGCTGATTGTCTCTCCTTTTTTTTGCTTCCTATTTCTTCTGTTTACTTGGAGCACCAATGCTCACGCTGTCTGGTTCTGGAGGCGGTGACAATCCTTCAGGTTAAGAAACAGAAGATGAAGCTGCTCCAGTGGCCACCTCTTGTAGATCTGTCATTATCAGGTGTTAAAATTTCCTAGCATATGCTGAGATTTATTTCATTTCTCATTATCATTAATTTCCATACTGAAGGGGGAAAAAAATAAAAGGGTTGTAGAGGCTGGTAAACACACCCAACAAAAGTAAGCCGAGATTGCAGACAATAAATATTACAGTGTTGCCGTGCTGACTATTAATACTTCATTAGTTTATATTTATATAGAGGCTATTTTCTTTGTACAGCATTTTGTATAAATTCACCTCTTCTGCTTCATGTTGATAAAGAAATGGTTACTTAGGGAAGTGTGTGATCAAGACTTGGAGACTGTATGGCCAGGATGAGGAAAAGAATTTATTTTTGTGCTTATAGGAAAAAAAGAAATAAATGCCAAAAGAAGAATATCCTGTAATTTGGATGTATGTATTTATTTTAAATACCTGTTGTATCTAAAAATAAGCATAAACCCACTGATATTTGATTGACTGGAAAATGCCCGTCAGACTGTTTACAAATAAATTCTTCCTTCCCACACTGAAAATTACTGCATTGCTCAAAAAAAAGGGTAACAGCAAGATAAGCAATCAATTAATGGCCCTCTTTAAAAGTAGGTTTGTCTGAACTTGTAACATTCTAAATAATTACTTTTGTATCTAATGTGTTGCACATGACATTTAGAAAAAAATTACTGCAAGACAATTTGAGAACAAATTAAATGAAAAGGAAGAAAGAACTGCAGGAAGGACTTTAATCAGCTTTCATTATTTATTCCTGTATTCTGAGAAAATTATAGATGCCAAATACAGGGCTTTAATCAAATAATGATTTAAATATTCAGATCTCACCATTGCAGTTAGATGCATTGACCCAAATTTCAGATATCCGAGGGGAAAACACTGTGGTTTGTGCAGCTGATAGAAGAGTTCTGTTCCCACCTCCTGCTGCAATTAATTTAGCCAGTGATCCACTGTGGGGTTTTTTGTCACTTTTCTGGTTTTCACAAGTTCCCCTGTCTGCTGTTCATAGTGTTTTAAGCTAAACAAGACAATCCTTTTCATTTGTCTTTTTCTTCTGTGCAGCTTCACTGCCAGGCCATCTGAACAAATCAACTGCTCGCAGGGTCCTCAAATAAACACGGCTCTGGGTATGGGTAACTGAGGTTAACTGGGCAGAGGCAAATGAAACTCACTCTTCTTCGTTGTGTCTTCTCTTGTAGTTAATCTGCTGGATTCAAAAACAATTCAAGGGGAGCTGGGCTGGATCTCCTACCCGTCACATGGGGTGAGTTCGCTGGAGTGTGAAATGGGAAAGTGCTGCTACAGACCAATGTGCTATTTAACCATTGTTTCCTCTTCAGAGGACACCGTGCAATAAGGCTGAGTCTTTGGAGCTTCAAAAATAGTCTGCTCTGAATTTGCTGTATATGGCTTACTTAACTTTAGGGCCTTCTCTTTAGAACATGCATCCCACTGCAGGTAAAACCCAGGAAGGGCTTGCTGCTAGTGGAGAAAAATGAAAGCAAGAGGTGCACTGAACAACAGCAGCAAAAAGTTCTCTTTAGGTACTGCTCCTTCTTCTATCATAACATGTATTTGTAAAAGAGATCATGGCTGCTTCATGGTATTACTTGCTGATTTGTTCAGATGGAAGTAATGAAAGGTGAAAAATATGTGGACATAAGCAGCTGATGTAAGTGTTTGTAACTTTTGTGCTGAATTGCTGCTGAACTGTTCAAGTTATGAGTTAAAATATTATTAAAGAAATGTCTAAATAATGTTCTAGAGGTTCGTGGTGGTTTTTTTGTTTACCTTGTATCCAGGTCTAATGAACTAGCCATTCTATTGGAAGATTTAAAAGTGCATTCTTACAGTACCTGTGCTTTCAGACTTGCTAACTTCATTTGTACATAGTTACTACTAGCAGTCTCTTTTTAAAAATTTCTTGATAACATAATATTAATGACTAAATAGTGCTTATCTGTCTAGTGATGCTGATATGTGTTCACTCCTCACCTTCATGTCTCTGTGGAATGTGTGTGTGTGCAGGAACATCCCATTGCTCTCTTTCTGCCTTACATCCTGCAGATATGCAGGACGACTCTTGCATTCCTGCGTTCTGTTTCCCAAACACAAAAAACCCACATGGCAAGTTGAAACCCCTGTGTCCAGAGCTACCCTTGCTCTCAGAGAAGGCTGGGCCATCAAGTCTTTGCTGAAAGAAGACACCTGTAACACTTTCTTTTGCTGCTTATTCCTTTTTTTTGTAGCATTGGGCAAGCTGTTAATTCACCTTTATCACTTTTACAGAATCAATGTTAGCAGTACCTTTGCATCTCTTCCTTTGCTAATGTTTAAGTTGTGCCTTCTTTATATTAAGCATTGTGCAGGTGTTCAGCAGTGGTTAAGAATGAAGGTTTGGTTTATTTTTGAGTTTATGTGTGGATCTCTCTCTGTATCTCTGGATCAAATTGTTCCATTCTCATGAGGAAGAAGTGGGAAGAGGGTTCATGTTTCTTCCTAGTGGCTTTTTCTGCTGACTTTTCCCAATAAGAAATGTCTCTAAACAGGATGTTCAAGAGGGAACTCTCCAGCAATTTCTAGCTCATCAGGGTTTTTTTTTTGTTTTTACTTGCATTTTTTTTTCTGAAGCCTTTCTTTCCCAGCTCCCGCTGCTCCTCGGCTTTGCTCTCCTGCTCTGCTCAGCTCCCTGCAGCTGTGCAGATCTGCTGCTCTGCTCCCTGCAGCTGTGTCTCTCCTGCCTTGGATGCCTAAAGCGGTTGGTAGGGAATGATACAGGGTATCATGGGGGCTATAAGGAAAACAGATGTGCTGCGTTACCCCACCAAAAAGGGCCCCTGGATCTGTCAAAGCCAATTTTATTGGCTTCTGCAAGTTTTTGTCAGGTAAATCCAGCCCAACTTGTTGTTTGCGTGTATTTGTACATGCTGTTCCTATTTACTGCCATATCCTCGGATATGGAAGCCAAAGTAAACCATGGAATTTCACTGATGTTCTTACAAGTTAACAAAATTCTTAGTTAAAAATTGCGTGGCAGTAAATTAATGTAGATCATATGCTGTGACTGTTCTTGGAAGAGAACTGAAGCTCTAGACTGTAGTCTTCAAAATACCTTGAAATTCTAAGCTTACATATTGAAATATAAATGTAAAGTATAGAAATAGCAGTGTTTATCCTATCCCAATTGGCATTTTGCTGTAAAATGGTGACAACTTGAACATCGTGTGAGAGAGGCGCGTTCTTCTTTACAGCCCATTATTTATAGTCAATTAATTAAACCTGGTAAATATGGCTGTGTCTGTCTCTGAGCTAACTAAAATATGAACATAAACTTCAGTGGAAAAACATCATAATAAAGATGTCACATCATATTGAAAGATTGCTAATAGCAGAGCAGTGATTTACAAGGTAAAGCTGATAGAGCTACACTGGAGGCTGTGACTCACAAATGAGAATATTGGTGTTGTGCCAGTTCCTCTCGAGCGTGCAGAAGTGTTCACATAAATGTCAGTATACCAAAGCTGGTGACTTACAGAGTTTTTAAAAATAATTTAACTGAAGTGTTTAACAAACCTCTTACTAGGTTAATAATTTTATACTGTTAATACATGATATTGATTGATTTCTGGCAAAATGACCCAAACTGATTGGCTCTTGCTTTCAGCGTTCATGGGCTCTTCTTCATTCTTTTAAGTTGCCCTCGACTTAGGCATATGTAGTAATAGCTTTCCAGAAATTCCTGAATATTCATGTTAAGGTTTGTAGCTCATTTGTATTCAGGGGTTTGTGTGTCCCACATGAGCACACTGTAATGGCAGTGGTTTAGACTCTGGTGAGTAATATCACCCTGGAAGAATGTGATCTCTCCTTGAACCATCCCACACAGCCACAGCCTTGGCTCCAGGAATACTGATCTGGTCAAGCTCATTAAAACTCCGTCAGCAGAAAGCATTGGCCCCTACAGATAGAAGGCACAAGAATTAAAAAATGTAATAGCAGGTTTTGCTGATGCTTGAGCATGATTGGCAGCAGCCACAAGGCCTCTATCCTGTGCCACCATCCCCAGCACCTGCCCAGACAACCTTTTTGTGATGCCAATCAGTCAAATACCAGCTCCATTTCTATAGGTTTCATTATAGGGGAAAGAAAGAAGAGCTACTTAGTCTGTGCTGTGTATATTATTGATATGCTGATTAAGCATAATGCAAATGATCATTAACCGTAATTCACATAAATTACAGCAGCACAGATCTGGGGATTGGGAGGATAAAGCCAGTCACTTTAATAATATACAATAGAAATGTGATGGATAATTCATACAGGACAAAAGGAGTACAGTCTAAACCCTGCTCTGCATATTCATGGAAGGAATTGTATTGGTTTCAGCATCATTTTTTTAGTGAGAAAGATAGATCTGATTCCTGCTCCGTTAGGTTTTTTTGGGAAGTTTGAAAAAAAATATTCATGACATAATCTCAATTCATTGTTCTGCAGTCACCCAGCTTGTGACTCAATCTTTACATGTTTATTAGTCAAATTTATGGACTTGAAATTTTTGGACACTTTTTTTTCATGTAGTCAGTAGAAAAGTAACAGAAATCTCTCTTATCCTGTTTTGCTTGTAGCTAGAGAAGGGAATGCTGTGCCATATTTTTACTGTCATGTAACAGATAATTGTTAAAAAAAGAAACCAAATCAAGTCAAGAAAAACAAACCACAACAGAAACAACCCTAACAAAAAAAACCCCTCAACCTTTATGTGCTCTGTATGTGACTAAAGTTACTGAAATGCAGGCAAAATTTAGAAGTCTGATTGAATAATAAAGAATCCTGTCTTTGATATCGATAGCTTTCTAAATCCCTGACTTTCCTCAAAAACATTGGATTTCTTTGAGAGCCAGCCATAGTCAGCACCTAAACTTTTGGGCATGTAGTTCAAAATCTGGTGTGAGTAACTTAAGTTTTTCTTAGGAGTCACTCTGATGGTCATTTGAACAAATCAAGCTGATAATTTCAGTAATGGAAACTGATTCATCAGTATTGCAGGAGAGAAGGATAACATTCCCTGCTCCTGTAATAGCTGGTGTTGTGCTGGGCAGGGTAGAGCCTGTGTGACTGAGATTAATGAGGGTTTTTCCATCAACCAAAAGTTGGGTTAGAATCAAAAAAATTCCAAGTGAAAGTGAGGAAAATGCCTTCTTTCTTATATTTCAAAAGCCTGAAAGTAGTTTGTCACATTAGCCTACATTGCTGCCTACCCAGGCTTGCTGGCAGCCTCCTTGGCTTCATTTGTTCTGCTTTCAATAGTTGGCTAATGTGTGGCACTGTAAAAACTTTTGGGTCTTTTCTTTTTGTGGGATATCATGGACAGAGTGACTGCAGAAGAGCCTGACTTATACCACCATTTGGATGTCCACTGTGACTAGGTGAAGGTAGAGGAGAATTTCTTCAGGGTACATGCTGGCTCTGATGAAAGTGCACTCAAATAAATGATGTTCAAGAATCAGTTTCTCAGGCCACTGTGACTGCAAAGTTTCTCTGTTAATGCAGAAGACGTTTTAAAGATTAATAAGTATTTCCACAAGGTTTGTTTTCCTGGAGCCTTGTGTCTTGCTGATAATTGCATCCTGTTCTGTGGAAGGTTTGGGTTTGGTTTTTTTTTCAGTAGGTCCTTCATACCAGTGGGTTTCCTTTTGTCATGTTCTAGCCTTCGCCTCAGCTGGGCACACGCGAAGTTTCTCTTCCTTGCTCAAGTCTCCCATTTCCACACCACTGCAGAATCTCAGGGCAGCTGAACTGTCAAAAAACCTTGAAACTGGCCAACAAAAATACAAAAATTTATCAAACACCTCATTTTAGTTTTGTTTTGATGCTGATTGACTTCTTAGTCTGTGTTCATTTTTTGTCTGACACCAAACTTGACAACTTCTAAGCAGTACTGTATATAAAGTGGGCAGTGTTGCTGAAATCACTAGGTAGTTGTGAAAAGGAGTTTCAAAGTGAACCCAGTGATATGAAACAATTGATATGGGACAAAAGACTGAAACTTAAAGATATCTTTGCAAAATAAAAAAAAAAATAAGTCCTTGTTTTAAAAATGAAAAGAATCATGTTATGCTATAGACTTTCTTTTTCCTGTCCGTTAGCAGTGGAATTTCCTTAGCACTTCTTAAAACAATACGTTCTGTTAAAATGAAGATTTATCTGTTTTGCCTCAACTCTGGTCTCCTTACAAACTCATACTGTTAGCCTGCCTTCCACAATTTGTGTATCATGTCTGAAATGCAGGCAGACTATTATGACGATTGCAAATCAAATGAACCTCTTGGGATTCTGGTTTTGTGATTCACAGACTTTGTTTTGTCTTACAGTGAGCGGCTGGTTGGGAAAATAATTTTTTTTTGTTAATATGCTTGTTTTTTTCACTTCAGTGTGTGCCTTTGAGGTGCACTGAAAATGTGTATTTGTTTCACTTGATTCTCCTTTTTTCGAAGTAGCAAAAGTTTTAAAAAATGGGAGCTTTTATAAGTTTTTCCCTTCACCTTCAGTTTTCTGTAATCAAGCATGTACTGTTTTCTTGGTTTTAGACTTCTTATTTTCTTCCTGCTAGAGTAAAACTCTAAATGTATTGCCGTAAAGTGAATGTTTTTGCTTTGGAGAGAGACATTTAAAAATTTGCCTGATTTTTGAATTTTTTGAAGTCTCTTCATTCACACTCAAATCCTTGAATCAGAATGCAATGGTGGCTTCTTCATTTTTTGGGTGCTGCTTTTATACAAAATCTGAATGAGTAAAAAGAAAATTATTTGTACTATACTTTTTACCCCTTTCTGATAGATATTTCTTACAGCAATTTAAAGCTATGAGTTAGGCCAAATAAATATGTTAATTCTCTGAATATTGTTATATTCATGACTGATTTTGAATAAATTTGAGTTTTGTTGATATTTTCAGAAGCAGTGTGTGAGCAGTCAATGACAAACTGTATTTTTGGTGTACTTTAGCTGGCTTGGACTTATGTTTCATCTGTGCACTGTCTTCTGCTGCTTGCATTAAGCATGCATTTAAAAGGGAAGTTTAAATAAAAAAACTTAAGTGGAGTTGACTTAAGAAATAAGAGAAATGCTTTGGGGGGGAAAAAAAGAGATTAAACATATTACTTCAGAATTTTATGCATCTCTGATCTTGTTAGGAATTGTTACCAAAGATAAATGCCTTCCTTTTTAAAATGTGGAGCACTGTAATATTCCTAAGGTGTGGTGGTTTCTTTTGATAATTGTAGTCTGCATTGCATTAATTTGAAAATTTCAGTGTGATCATAAAGGTGCTGTATTTTGGCACATTTTTAAAACAGCTTATAAATTGATCTAAAGTAGAAACTGCTAGTTTCAGTGATTATTATTAAGGGAGGGAGGTGCTTTTTTTTCTACTTTTTTACTATGTTACTTCAAATTATGACATTTCTATTAGAAAAAGTAAGTTGCAACAACAAGAAGAAAAAGTACAGGAAGGGCAATCTCCTTATACCATATTTTATAATGAAAAATATGGACACCCTCCCTGTATTTCATTAGCCTCATCAGTCCTTTTATTTGTGGTAATAAGGTTGCTGAAGGTTGGATTTCAGTTTTCTGTGGTTTCAAAAAAAAAAAAAAAAAAAAAGGAAAGAAAAAATTTTGGCTTCTATTCCAAGAGTTAAATAAAGATCTTATTTAAAACTGGAAATGCAGATACTGAGATACGTCAGCTTCCATTTTTCCCTTGTAGCTTTCAAAACTTAGAAGCAACATCATTCTCCTCATGGGCAGAATTTTATTTCTGTCAGCATAAATCCAGGCCATTCGTGAGAAGTTCTCTCGAATGGTCTTATCACCATGAAGTATTTTGGTTTTGTAAACAAACACTTACTTCATAATTTTATTCTTCTGTGCTGAATTTATTTGCATAAACCAGAACAGAATAAAATAAATACAGGAACTGTCATGAAATGCAATATTATTATCACAGGGGCACACTACAGTCGGTTTTAAGACTGTTTGTATAACATCAGGTCCACAAGACAAGCAACTCTTGCCTCCAGTTAAAAATGCCAATAAGTGTTTTCTCCTGATAGCTTTGCTGTGGTTACATTTATGGTCTCAATAGTTTGGGTAGGTAATTTATTCTGGATTTTCTTTCTTTTTTCCCCCCCAAATATCTGTAAGTATTCAGTGTGAGATAATCGTGGTTCTAGAACAGTATTGCCTACGGTATGAAGTTGTGGTTTTAAAAGGAATGGGCATGAAGGGCACTCACTGATGGTTATGCAAGGGTGAAGGAGCGAGACCCGCACAATGTTTTGAGGCAGGAGACACACGTCGCTTGATTTCCCTCTTCCCCCAGTTTTTTAGAGTTGTTTGTGAAAATAGCCTGAGGACTGTGTTAATTAATTTCCTAATTTCGCCCGCTTTAACTTGCCCAGAGTGTCTCGCAAGCCTCGCTGCGAGCGGGAGGAGCGGGAGCGGCACCCTGCGCTGGGCGGGCGGGCGGTGCCGGGAGGGCTTCCTGGCTAGAGCCATAGCGCCTTCCCTTCTCTTCCTTTCCCTTCCCTCTCTTCCCCTCCGTGCTCCGGACACCTTCACCTCAGCCTGCGGCACCGCCAGCCCTGGCGACGCTGTGGGACACACAGGGACGGGCTGCGGTTCCGTCAGAGCCGTGTGCGATGATGATGAGTATAGCGGGAACATGAGTGGCCTCGCTGTTCGCCTCCCAGACCCCCGGCATCCCGCTGGGTGCCCTGCCAAGCCGGGCTGCTCTGCGAGAGGGCGACAGGCTTGGTGGGGAGCTGGGACAGCGTCCCGATAACGCTGTGCACTGCGGGGATGTTGGTGTTGGTGTCCTGTACCAGCGGGAGCGGCGCGGGCTCGGCACGGCCCGGCTCGCTCCGAGCGCAGCATCCGCGCTTCCCGTCCCGTGCTGCCCTCGCATCCCCGCTCCTTCCCTATCCCGTTTTCCATACTGGCTCCCGCTTTCCAAGCCCTATCCCTCCTCTCATGCCCGCTGTGTGTCCCGGCAGGTGGCGATGTTCCTGCGGCGGGGACCGGGATGCTGTCCGGCACGTCCCAGCTCCCGCACGGACAGGCTCGCCGCGATTTAGGCAGCTGCTCTGGGTCCCTTGGGATAAACCATCCAGCTCCAGACCCCAGCAAGCAGCCGGTGTTTGGGTTCTTGGTGCCCTTGGTTTGGTGTTTGGAGCAGAAGGTGTTATGGTGAAAGTCGTGTTTCGTGCTCGTTGTTCCGCTTTTAATCAGTGGTTGAGCTCAGTGAAGGCTGTGTTGTGCTAAGGGCTCTCTGCACCATGTGTAGGTACCATCTTACACATAATAAGGTGGTGAAATATCTGAGTTTTACTCTGTGACATCTGGCCATTGCATCTTTGAGTTGGTTTCTCCTGCCTAACTGCAATTCCTTGAACTCTGTTTCCAGCTGTTGGGTTTCCAGAGGCCCCAAAGGGCAGCCGAGACACGCAGAGTGATTTGATTGCTGGTTGTCTGTTAGCACGAGGACGTGTGGATGAGTGCTGTGCTGCGATGTGGTTTGTGTGCTCTTGCAGTAGACAAGGAGGGGCAGTCAACACCATCCTTCCTCAAGAGCCTGACAATTGATTTTAGTTGGACTCCAGGGGGAAAAAAATTGAATTGCTCTGTGTTCGTGTTTTTAAACAAAATAAAAGCCTAACCCCAGAGTGAATCTCTTAAATCTAGAGGAAAGTTTCTGTTTGCAGGAGCTGAAACTTAGTTTCTAAATTGGATGTTGAGGTTTATATGCTGCACTTTCTGAGTAGAAAGGTAGGAGTTAGTATCCTATATCAATTGTTTGTCTTGGAATGTTAAAGATAGATTTTGACCACTAATCCTCTAATTAGTGCCTGTTCAGACTTCACTGATATCAACAAAAGCATTATAGTGAATTAAGTTGGTTTAAGTTAATTCACCCAAAAGTTATGACTGATGGAAGAGGGTGATAGTGTTGGTAATGAGTCAAGCTGCAGAATGGCATAAATCAGAACCTACTTTTCACTTGGAATCTTCATTAAAACATTGTACTGAAATGTGTCTTATTTTCAGAGATGTAGATTACTGGAGACATTAAAATGTTGTTTAGGAAGGTTGCCAGGAGGCCATTTACTCCATGCAATCTCCTGCTCGGTGCAGGACTATTGCTAAGGTACTACCATGTTAGCAGTTTTGGTTTTGGATAGTGGAGCCTGAGGTTGCAGATACCACGACCCCTCCAGGCACCCTGTTTCAGTGCTTCGAGTTGGTAGAATTCTGCCAGATACCTAACCTGAATTTCTCAAGACACATTTTGTGGCTGTTTTCTCTTCTTACACCATCTGCTGTTACTGAGGAGAGTTTCTGTTACCTCCCTTTCAAGTTGTTGCTGTCTGTAATGAGATCATTCCTTAGCTTTTTTCTCTTTACACGACTGAACAATCCCTGTGTCTTTGCAACGTATTTGTCCTCTAACTTGGTATTGAACAATCCTCTTAGGTGTGATGCCATACTCGCTGCTATCCTGGTTTCCTTAATGGGACGGTTAATGTGGAAAACCTGTAGTGGGGTGATGGAAAGGTATCCAAGAATGGGATGAAGTAAGGATAGAGGTGCTTTATCTGTGTAAATGATCTAGTGTTTCAGTCTAGAAACACTTCACAAGCAACACTGCAGTTTAGTTTACATTCCTTTTCCAACCCAGGGATTTAACAAGTACAAGCTAAAGGGGTTCTGGAGGGATTTCTTGAAAAGGAAGATAGCAGCACAGTGTGGCTTATTTCTTCGCAGCTCCTAAAAATGATACGTCTAGCCTTAAACTAACTTGTAATCAAAAAGCTCTTATAAAGGGAGACATGTTTGTCTAAAATTTGAATATTTTCAAGGCCTTTTCCAATCTTAAGAGCTCTATCCATGATAGCAAAAAATATCAAGATTGTGTTTTCTGCTTAGAGGGGAGATTTTGTGTCTTTAAGACTCAATAACCAACGTGCTTTTTAGAAATTGAGTGTTTTGGGGTTTGGCTGTTTGTTTGGGTTGGATTTGTTTGTTTGGATTTTTGTTTGTGGGGATTTTGTTTGTTAAAGAAACTCAAATGTTTTCTGTAGGTAAACAGGATACAAAAAAAAACCTCAAAAAACCAAACAAAAAACTGAAGAAATTATGGCAACCGAACTGAAGGTGAGAGCTCTGGGTATAGTGACATTAAACATTCAAGTCTGTATGGAGAGATGTTCAGGTGAGGGTGAATGAAAAATCAAGACTGAAATCTCCAGAAAGCAACCTGGATTTAAATTGTGTATGGAGATGTTTTTGCTGCCTTCCATGTGGAAGGATTGGAGCTTCTTTCCCATGTGACAGTAGGGAATAAAGATGCCACAACAACCTTCATGTTTCAGAGAAAAGACAGGACCCTTTGGCTTCTTTGAGAGGGGAGAGAGCTTGGATTAACTCCTGTTTTCCCTAAGACTCTGGCTTCATATTTCAGAGATTGATTCAGTGACAATTGTGCCTATCACCTGTTCAAAACTCTGCCTTTGTGCACCTCTGTAAATGCTCAGAGTCCAAACAAACAGGATTCTCACTTTTCTGCTTTTCACAAGAATTAAAATCCCAACCAGAGCTTCAGAAGTTAATTTTCTGCCTGACTGTGTAGTTTGATACATCATGTGCAGTGCATTCCATCAAACTTATGGGATGTGTAACCTGGCAAAGCAAACACTGCTACTGGAACTAGAGCGTTTATGTTCCCTGATATCCTTGTGTTACCTGTTTAACTTTCACTAATATTTCTGTGACACTTTATTAATAAACATAATGTATCCGTGATGGTAATTTAATTTTACTTGGAAACCTGGTAATAAATGTTTGAACTGCAGAGCATTTCTGTAGAAGTATTTTAGCCTGAAGAAATGTTTAGAGGAGAAGCTGAGCTGCACTTCTGCTGATGGCACCGTAATTCAGCAGTGTGTATTCAGAAGTAAATGGTTTTCAGATTAGAACATCCTTTTACAATGAAAACATCCAGAGGGTGAATGTTAATCAGATCTTGTAGAAAAGTGTTGTGTGGATGAAGGACAGGCAGGGGTGGTGAGGTAATGCACAAAATAAATGTGCAGTCCAGGTGGAAACTTTCCCTTTTCCATGGAGTTGATTTGCCAGAACCACAGGAGTCCTGAATTGTTACTCCTGTAGACTGGGAACTAACTGGAGTATCTAAAAAATACCCATTTGACTAAAGGCAGGTGTTGGTTTTAAAGCACACAGGGTGGGATGGGCAGATCTGGGAACAAATTCCATACTGAACATCAGCACTGTCACATTTTTAGTTTAAATAGTGTTTTAAGAGAAAGTTTTGCCTTGTCTGTCTTGTGCTGCAGCAAGCAGAGCGTGGATAGTGGGGTACACCACTCCTGAAGAGTTTGGGATTTTCGTATTGAAGTATTGATAAAGAAATTGGAAGCAGAAACTGAGAGAATGGAAAACATTTTGAAAATAGTAAATGCTGAATGTTGGTGTTCTTAAGATTTTAGGCAAACTGACATATCTTGCATGCTGTATTTTGAAAATTCAGTTGTTATGCATGTGATTGCACCAGTGCAATGTCTTGATTTAGAAGGTGGAGGGCAGCATTAAACGCATAGAGCTAATTTGCTGGGGTAAACCACTGTTCATATAGACACAAAGTGAAAAGTTTGCCATCTGTGTTATATAGGCTGAAATGTGGTGACTTTGAAGACAGACCAAAGAAAACACAAAAAGTTTTACTTGACTTAGAGTTGTGTTTTAGTCTGAAGAACGACAGGTTCCCATGTAGAAGGTGTAAAAGAGCAATATAACCTGTTATTAAGTATATAATTTGCATTAAATATATAATTGTGATTATGTCCTTTTAAAGAAAAAGAGAACTCAGCAGTGTCTGAACTGAAGGTTCATGGATTCTTATAATGCAGATGTACAAAATATTTGTGAGGTTGTATCTGCCACCCTATTTTATGTTTAACACAAAGTGTATATTTAATTGCCTCTGACATGTTTGGAAGTGAACTTTTTTAAACCATATGCCTTTTAACTGGTGCGTGTTAGAGGTATTTACAAACACTGGCCAAATGTGATGTAAGTTTGTTGAACCTGCTTCCCTAGTTGAGTTCAAGGCAGTGCTGTGACCAAATGTACATGGGTTTTGTCATGGCCTCTTGCAATGTGTTATATTTAGGAATCAAGTTCATTTAGTAACTTATGGCAGGGTTTTATTTCTCTTTGTCTATGCTTTGTTTATATTCAAATCGGAATTGTGCTGAATTTCCAGTGTAACTAAGAGCAAAATATGACTTCATGTAGGTAATGCTTCTGCACTAAACATAACAAAGAGATGAGTTAATGTAAAGGTTATGTGGTTTAGTTTTTTTTTCCTCCTCTGGTAGTGTTTTGTAAATGCATGAACCAAAATGAATATAAATTATATTTTGGCATCACATTCTGTGCCACACACTGTGGGACAAAGTCATGGCTGGAAAGGACAGAGGTGGAATGAGTGTCTGAAGAGGAATCATTGGGTCAATTAGACAATAAATGCCTTTGTTGTGAAGAGAAAATGAATGCAGAATTGTAATAAGTAACCACTGATGGCTGGTGTGAGTAATGGATATGGTATTCTGGGCAACTGGAAAGGTTATGGAATGGCTAATGGCATTATTAAAATGATAATAAAGTAAGAATGCCAAAAGGTCAAAATAAATACTAAAGATATATTGTAGTATTTGAGAGAGAATGGGCAAATAAAAAGAAGAAAAAGTGAAGAATCTTAGAAGTAACCCAGAATAATTTGATTAATGTGGAGTTTGCATAAAACCAAAATTAGGTTAAAAACATTGTTTCAGTGTCCACAAATCTCTAAAAATGTGTAAACCAAGACTAATGAAAGAAAGATGATACTGGGCTTACTGACACTGAGAATGGTTTGATGTTAGGTTTTCTGGTGCCACTTGACATTTTGTGCACTGAAATGTACAGGGATATAGGGGAAAACAGGAGATCACTATAATAGATAGTGAAAAGGAGCAAAAGAAGATGGAACTGAGGAAGAGATTAAGAGGAAATTCAGGGAGAAGGAGAAAAAAAGAAAAATTAAGGATGCAGTATTTAAAATACATATTCATGTATGAACAAGCTCCAAACTGAGAAAGAGGACATACATGATTTATAGGGTAATTTTTTTCCTGTTGTATTTTAAACCCAGAAGAGAATCCATGGTTTGCCTTATGCTCTGGGATCTATAGGGCAGCATGGTCCATTCTCTCTAGAGGGCTATGTGTTCCTGAAGCCTTGACTCCTTTCATGGCAGAATTTCTCCCTTTTTTCTTTTCATTTGTTGTCTTTTTAAGTCTCTTTTTCCATGGTTCAAGAGAATAAATACAGAGTCCTGGTCAAAGACAGTAGAGTATAAAACAAAATTCTAATAGTTCTTTGCCTACAATTTTAGAGACAGAAGCTCTCTGTAGTCTTTTTTTTCTATGAAGGTCACTTAAATGCAAATATCTTTATAGCCATGCACACACTCTTGCCTGATAAAGGAACTGAAAACCAAGAAAGCTCTACAAAATCGTATACATTTAATACTTTATGCAGCCTTTGCTCTGTATAGAAACATATTTCATAACCTTACAGTAGATACTTACTATCTGTAACTTGCATTAGGTCCTGAAAGTTCAAGGTTTTTTATCAGTCCTGCTATAGAAATCTTGTCTTCATGCACACAAATTGGTATTTGTTAGTGTTTGCATGCTAATTTCAAAAGACTCATCCAAAAGAAACTTGTATTTATTAAACTAGAACTTCTTTTGCTGGTATATCAGAGTAGCCCAATGCAATGTATGTAAACTGAGGGAAACCCTTGTGGAAATGAGATTTTTATTTTACTGGAAGTTAAAGAAACCCCAACCACCCAAAGAAGCCTTGCCTTTCCCAGAGAAAGCAGCCAGTATTAAAAGAATTCAGTTTAATTCAAATGAAGGCTATAGAACAGATCATTGTATTGATATCAAGTTCTTTGTGATTGATGGTACAAGAGTGAATATGAAATTAATTTGATAGTCATTGATTTTGTACTGCACTGTATTGACAATGTGCAATGTGATATCTGCCTTAACATAACTTGACTACTTTCTTATTGCTCTTAAAGGTTATTCTTTATTTCTCTACTTCCTACCTTTTTATTAATATGAAGAAATAAACATTCCACCCTTGCTGTTTTGAGCAACTCATTTGGTTTTACTGGCACGGGATGATTTGGCCAGTGGTTAAATCACGGTATTAGCAGAACAAATGCTTATTTTAAAATATTATTAATGAAATCACATTTTCTTCCCAATCACTAAATCTAAGGGAGTTAAATTGTAGTAACAACTATAATCCTAACTTAATGGAATTTTGCTATTGTTTTGATACTAATGTATAGCAGGCCAATTTTACAGGCTTGATTATTCTTACAACTATCTTCCTTCCCCGAGCCTTCTTAAATAGTTGGCTAGTATGAAATATTCTTATTTTCTGAAATGAAATTAATCATCTTTGTTGTTTAGTGATAAATAGCAAAAGAAAAGTTGTTCGTTGCATAGACACTATAGGTCTCACTAGCATGATTCCTTTGGAAAAAGAAAATTAAAAAAGAAGATGCTAGGCAGAGTTTGGCAGAAAAAGTAAGAGTTTTTTTGGGGGGGGCATGAGAAGGTAAATAAGAAAGTATTTTAGTGAGAAAATTTTGTTTCTTGACCATGATTTGTACCAGTTGCTAGAGTATGGAGTAAGAGTTACATTTTAACAAATGGTACAAAAAGTAAAATTACTGAGGTATGAACTTTTCACCTGAGCTTTTAAACTTTGAATTTTGTTTTTTTATTGTGTCATTAAGCATGTCTCAAAAATATAGTGAGTCTTCAACTTTGGAGACCAGCAATGTGTGTACCTGTTGTTGCTTTACTCCCTGGACTTGATTTTCAGATTTTCTGTGACATGCTTTTGAGCTGAAGTTCTTTAATCTCCTCCTAAGATGGCGTGGCACATTCTAAAGTACAAGAGATGGTGTTTATTGTGGTGGTCTTTGTAAAGAGCAAACTGTGTAGCAGGAAAGAGCTTCAGGAGGGAATTTTTGTTGCTTAATTAAAAACCAGTGTTCCAGGAATGCTACACTATAATCATTAACTCAATTTAAGAAGGTATTGGACCTACAGTTGCAGAAGAGTTTTGTGTAAGATCTGTCATTAGAAATATTCATTAGACCTCTCCACAGGTCTGTCAAAAGTGTAACTTGCAGCAAAAAAAAATCCACGTATTTGAGTTTTGTGGCTAATTGGGATCATTAGCCTGCTTTGCATAAGAGTGTGCTGCCATAGAATTTGCATAGAGTGCAATACTGAGACAGGTGGAAGCTGGGGACATTAGAAATAAGTCACAATTTTCAAAAGACACAAGACTACTTTAGCAGCTGGAAGTGTAGCTGGAAGTGACCCAAGCGAGAGTTTCAGTTCAGCAAATACAATTGTTTGAGTTTGGTGAAATTATCTGAGGAAAGAGCTGAAAAAAGGAGGAAAATTTAAACAATTCCTTGGATGTGCTGGATCGTTAAAAAGAACTGCCTTTTAATGTGGAGGATTGCTGTGCTTTTCTATTATGTAACACCTCAACAAAACCATATTTAATTTTAATTCTTCTTTGTGGCATAGGATCTATATGCCATGTGCATGATATGTTTATGGCTGATCTATTTATAAGCTGTAATGATGTCACATCACATTTTTGAGTTTTAGCATTTTAATTACATGTCTTTGATAGAATTGCTTATGCACCTCCTTTATTGATCAAGTCAATGTATATCATAAATCAGAGGAAATCACAAAAAGAATCTTGGGTGTTGTGTCTTTTATGACTTGGAGTTTGAGACTAAAATAATTTTCTTCTGTTCTTAAATTTGCATGACCCAGATGTTACTTCTGTGTCAAGAACAAGCGTGAGCCTCCCTAGAATATTTTCGTAGGAACAAAATAGTTAACATTGTATTTCAGTCACTTCTGTAGCTGGTAAAGTTCGTATCATTTGAAAAATTTATGGACAATATATTACAGGGAACGACTGCAGTGTGATAAGAGAGCACAGGATATTAGAAGAGGTTATACATCCCCCAAAAAAGGAGAGATTTACTGTACTCAGGAACTGCAGCATGGATGGGGAAAAATGAAAATGGAAAATTAGATTGCAGATAAACTCCAGACAATTGAAGGTCAAACACTGACAAATTTTGCATGAGTGGGGCTTTGTCCCTTTGGCCAGTGTTGTTCTGCCCCTGTGCTTCCTGCACAGGATGAACTCCCTCAGTCCCCTCCTGGGCATTCTGCAGCTACCTTGGGGTCTGGGGCATAGTTCTTAGAGGCAGCAGAGCCAGGCAGAATTGGAATGCAATTTTCCAGGCATTCCTAGAAAAGAGAATTGCAGTGTGCTCTGCTATTATGACATAAAACAGCTGGGTGGGGTGAGGAGATAGTCTGCTTATTTGTTTCTTTTCACCCTGAATTATGTGTATTTCACTGTGTGTAATTGACACCACCATTCACAGTATCTCTGAATTTGTTCCACTTTGTCATAAATACCTGATACTTCATTGTCCTGTGGTTTTTAGCCTTCTTCTGCAAGTAGAGTGACTAGGATTTTATCTTTTTTTTTTCTTTAGATGCTGTTTTGCTCAAAGCAGATGTTTTATGAAAAATAATATGAGGGTGTAACATGGAAGAGATGTGAAATAAAGCTGCTTGAGTCCAGCATTTTCTGGAAAAAAAGTTGAGGCATGTGGAGGAAAAAATAATTCAACAGCATCAGTGCAATCATAGTTGGAAAAATGAATGTGTTTATTTTGATGAAATTTACTGAGAAATTTATTTAAGATGACTGTGATGTTATAGTGCAGTTTGTAGTATAATCCATTATACTGATTTGTTTTGTGATAAGATTTCTTTAGTTTCTAAACAATATCTGGATGTTGTTTACCTATTAGTTTCAGTTGTTGTGGAAGCTTTGCTCATAACAAAGTTTTCAAATTGTTCATAATAAAAATATTTCTACTTAGAGGAGCATTTAGCAATCTATACCTCACATCAGGTGAGGGGGTGTGTATGTGATGGACAGAAAAGAGCTGAAAGATGAGTTTATCCCTTTGTTTTCTCCATGTGGAAAATAGAAGTCAAAGAGGTCACTTGAATTCCAGAACTCAGATCGCCATGGTTACATTAATTCAGTCTTGAAGGACCTGGAAGTATCTATTCTGGAGATATCAATTCCACAACTTGTAAAGCATTTCCTTACTCCTTATAACAAACAGAAGCAGAGTGGTAAATAACAAACTTCAGTGGTATAAAGTCCACAATAGTGAACTGACCACAAGGAACCTGGACACAGTATTGAGATGGGAAATTGCTGACAGTTTTTCTTCTCCTCTTTAGGAAACTTAGTAAACTCCAACTTAGCACGTGTTAGCCTGCTCTGTCTTCTGCCAGAAGTCTGGTGCTGGTGCAGAATTTGTGTGTCAGCATTAGAGCTCATCATACGGTGTAAAATTCATTAATAATTTAGGAACATCTGATTTTAATAGCAGAACTATTTTGCGATTAATATTTTAAGAAGCTATCTAGAAGACAGCTTGAATTCATCTTTTTCTGTGTGTTTTCTTTTTAATAACATCTTACATTTTAACTGCCTGGGTTTTTTTTAAATCTCTGCTCTGATATTTTTTGTAGTCTTGAATAAAGAAAGTCACAAAACATCGTATAAACATATCCTTAGCTCCAAAGGGTTCAGAACTTGGCTGGCCTGGTTCCTGCAATGTCTTGCACTGTTTACTGAACAGTGGAGTGTTTTTGTCTCTGAGAGGTCTGGTGTTTGGGTGCCTGAATGGAGGAATTTGTAGATGGTTTTTCATGAGTAAGCAGCCCTTGTGATTTTTTTTATTAATCTCTCTGGCTACTGTTGTACATTTTTTGTTGTCTTAAAACGCGGCATGTGCTGTGTTCCCAAACCTGGAGAGTGCTTAGGAATTATCAGGGGTACATACACTTTATTTTTAATGAGATACATATTTCTTCTGCTGAAAATATTCAGGGTGAGTTTTCTTTTTTTTTTTCCCAGCTATTTTTATTTTAAACCTGTAATTTGAATAGGTAAAGCAGCACAAGAACCCAGGAGGTACATTCATTACAATGAATGGAATAAGGCTCTGGTTGTGTAAAACGATCTACATTTTGGATCCCTTTGGAATTAATGACTTTGCTATCTGTAAAATTAAACAGATACTTCTGAATTTGGGGGAGCAAGTGTTTTATCAATTTGTTCTGGTTGTTTTTAGAAAAGTTAGTGTTGTGAAAGTTCTCTTGACTTAAGAAGGAGTCAGAACTGTAATAGGGGAAGTTTTAGGGCCTGAAACAGCTTTAGTTTTGGAGCATCAGGATTTACTTTGGGGTTGAGGAGGAGGAATTGTGCTTTTCTAAGAACCTTTTCCAGCAGTGTCTTAAAGTGAGGTTGCTGACCTTGTCTCCGAAGTTTTTCCTGTTAGCAAACTTGGTGTCAGGCTGTGAAATACAAAGGCATTGTTTAAAAAGAGAGAACCTTGTTGACATTTTATTGGGAATTTTTAAAGCATCAGAAAACTTTTAATAGGAAGGTTAAATGTGGGCATTGTATTAGAAAAAAAAAGTAATCTTGAACTAATTTAAAGTCCACAATTAGTCGGGATCACAGGTGGCAAGAAGTTTTAATGATAGCCTGGCCCAGGCCTTGAGGTAAATTATGCATAATTATTCATAACTGCTATTTTTGGCTTGCTTGCATTTGTCCTAGACCTCTGCCTGAGGAAACAATTTGAAATAATTAGTGTGTGAGTGCACTGACAATGATGAATGAATCAAATGCATCTGGTGCCAAACACAGATCTTGATAAGAAGCAGATAACTTTGGCAACTGTGGATTTTTTGTTTTTACATTTCTTAGACTGGGAACAGTTTGTTCTTGTTGTTTTTTTTTTTTTTTTTAGACTGACATGTTCAGCACAGAAAATTACCACTCACTGGGCCATGATCAAAGTGCAGCAAGGAATTCCAGCACTGCGAACATGAAACAGGTCTGCATGCTGTGTGTACAGCTATTCAGGGCCGAGAAAATGAAAGGGGTATTAAGGTGGAGCGTTTTGAAAACTCAGGTCAGCAGAGCTAAAAGTTAATGTTAAAGCAGCAAGATGCATTGCTTATCTTGCACAGGTTGCAGGCACATTTTAGGTCAATATTCAGCAGCCTAAATACAGCTGTGTGTCGTTATTAGAGCAAAGCTAAAGCAGAAACAAAAATACTGTGTTTAGATTCCTGCATTGTAGCAGTGATTCCATAGCAGCAGTCTCTCAATCCAGAGATTATTTGGCTTTTACTCACAACCTTGAAATTATAATATTGTGAGTAAAGTTCTCTGCAACAAATGTGGCTCTAAAGAAAAAATTTCCAGACTGAAATGTAAGGTATAAATTCAGTGGGAGAGCTGATAACCTGAGAGTTGATCTGTTTATTCACTTTTGCATGTGTTTCAGGTAAAATTGTTACAATGAGGATTTAAATTTTTAAGTTTGTCTACTGCTGCTGCACGTGTTGTGTTTTAAAGGAGTTTCTTGATGACGGGCATTTTATGCTTTTGATTGGACCTTAAACTCTGTGCAAACTGAACAGAATGCATATAATAAGTTTTCCAACTTATAGCTAGTCTTTAACCTTCCGCTTGTATATGTAATTAATGTTTTTCTAATGATTTCTCCAGTGCCAATCCTAATATTGCACCAGAAACTTTAGGCAGTGAGCTCTAATATGATGTGGATGCCTTGGCAGAATATGGATCTAGAGGAGTTTTTAGCCTATCCAAGCAAAATCCCTGTTCCTAAGAGAAGTTCTGCCCTGGTAATGTTTGCGTGATCAGATATTTTTTCTTGTAAACATCTCTCAGGGCTGTGTCCAATTGACCTAAAACCACTGAAGATTTCTGTTTGGTTTTTTCTTTCATCTCAGTGGTCTCTGGATTTGCTGCTTGGTATTGATGTGGGAGGAGGCTAGGGAAAGAAAACATGGGGAATAACTGTATGTTCAGAGCTTTTAGTCCAGAAACTTGAAAAAAAGTCAATCCAAATATTAAATGCTTACTCACTGCCTTTGCACCTTGAAGGTTGTTCGCTCAGGCTGTTCACAATGTTTAGCTAGCATGAGTTATTTTTATGTTAACCACCAAAGATGCCAGAAGCGAAATGCCAAATGAATGAATGCCCAAGCAATTCTTTGGTTGCCTTCTTCATTCTGGATTCTGCCTTTTCCCATGACTTGTGAGCTCCTGCAGTCAGCTCCTGAAGCTGACCCAGGTATTCTCTCTGCAGAACAGCTGTCCTAAGATAGATCTAAGAGGATGCTGCACTCCATTGTACAAAATCAAGGGGACCCTTGACCTGTGACCAGCAACTGGAATTTAAACTGTCTCTCTCCAGAAGTACCAGAATCCAGATCAGATCTTGCCATTCATCAGAATTTCCCACTCTTCTAGAACTTAAAGGTCCTGTGGGAAAGATGATGTATAATCTTGAATTAGGTAGTATTATCATCGTGTGTGCGCACCCTGGAGGCAGAGCTGGATTTCTGCATCTCAGAGACCACGCAGTTGTTTGACATTTCAGTGGCTTTGTGGCAAATTATGTTATTTTCTTCATTCCCATCTTTTTTTTTGAGGATCTGGTGGGGATGCTTTCTTTCAGTAGGTGCTATGAGCTTTTTAGTGGAGAGATTGTAGCTCTGGAATTAGCCTAACATTTGTTTTCCACAATGTCAAGAGCTTTTGGCCTGTAGGGCCTGTAGGGCCTTTTGACTTGTCCCTGCTTCCCATTTCTGCTGGATGTTCCATGGGATATGGGGCAAGGACGGAGTTTCCTCGTAGCTGAAGGTGTTAACTATTAGTTCAGTAATTTTAAAATGATGATGATGATTGGAGGAATGCCCTTTTTTCAAACTGGAAGGAGTAAAATAATTTTAAAAACAGGTTGTTGTAAGTTGTTCAAGTTGCACAGAATCATAAAGCCTGTTCCACAAGTGGCAGAAATAAGTGATTTTAATTTTCTCTAGACTGACATCCTAGCCATAGATCACCCCTGAAAATCCTGTGACTTCCTGCTTTCAAAGCAATGCCATCAATCTAGTGCCTGTTGTGTTAAAATGTGGTTTGTTCTGTTAGCTTTGGGTTTGTAGCAGTTCAATTCTGCTGTTTTTTTGTCCCAGCCCTTAAAAAATAAATATTTAACAGATTTTTGCTCATAGTCAAGTTCCTCCGTGCTTGTGTTCATAGCAGGCTCACTTGCCACACAGAGAGGTGAGTCTTGGTGAATACTGAACTTACCATAATTGATGTTTTGTTCTTGAGTATTCTTTGGTTTTGGGGGTTTTTTTCCCCCATAGAAGCAGTGTTGCTGCAAGGATTTGAAAGCTTAGAGCTTTATAGCCTAATTTGCTTTCTGGAGAAAAGAACTGAATCCTGAGCTCAGGGGAGAGAACTATTTCTGTTTTGCCCCCATTTAGGAAAAGTGTAGAATTTTCAATGTAATGAAATGGGAAACTTACCAGACTTAAATAAGTAAAAAATTTAGCCTGGGAAGACTCTTCAGTGGTCCTAAAACTAACTGGATTTTTAGGTGGTCATAGGAACAAGAGTAATTTACACTTTACCTGTAAAATTACACTTCACAAATCACATCAATATATTTGATGTGGGTTGTGTTTTGTTATATGAACTAATCAGGGTGAATGATGTTTTCTGAGGGAAAGATGTGGATGCTCTTATGCTGAGTAAGAAGCAGAATGTTTGTTTGGGGGGTTTTTGGTATGTTTTTTTGAACAATATTTCACATGGGTTTTGTTTTGTCATGGGAAAATACTTTGTGGTAGATTTTCATGTAATTTAGAGTTACTGCTTTTTTAATTATTTTTTTTTTTTGCAGTGTACTCATTTCCCATAAAAAACAAAATAAAAAGGATAATTTCTTTGAGGCAACAGGATTGAACAATGTAGTAATTCTTCCTAGATGAAAACAGTGTAAATAAGAAGCTTTTTTTGGGGAGAAGAACATGTTCTTTGTGGTGAATAAACTTATTTATTCTTAGTATCTGAAGCTGTCACAGTCAGTCTGTGGACAGAGTATGAGCTGCCTCAAAGGTTATCTTCTTTTTCATTTTAACATTTTGCACAGAGGGTGGGATGTGGGTTGGGGTTAGGTAATGGATTTTGGGTTGGGTTGGGTTTTTTGTTTTGTTTTTGGTTTGGTTTTGGGTTTTTGGGGGGAATATTTTGGCTTTTTGCGGGGTGGATGTTGTTTTGTTTTTTGGTTTTTTTTTGGTTTTTTTTTTTGGTGTGGCCTTAAACAGAAAACCCTGGTCGTTCATCCTGTCTCCTTGCTGTTCAGTGCAGTGCCAGGAGCTTGTTCTGGGGTTACAGGATCTTGTTCTGGGGTTACCCATCCTCAGCTGTTTTGAGTTTCCATGGCAAAGTTCCCTGCTGGGCAGGAGGGGACACTGGCAGAGGTATTCATGTGCTGTTGACACCCAGGTAAATAAAATGGAATTATTTGATCTAACTCAGTGCTGCTTGTCAAGCCTGGACAACAAAAATTGCACATGTATTCTTCCAAAAGCTTCATTAACAGAACAGGGAGTGCTACTTTGACACATTAATTAGTAGCTTTCTTTTACTCCAAGTTAACCTTTCCTTTGGTCACTTGATTGAAATTACTGATAATTGCAAGGCTGTTACGGGTCTGTTTGTGCAGAGTGGGTTTTGCTGTCCAAGGGAGCAGGCAAATGGTTCCTATCACCTGGGAGCTGCTGGGTTGTGCCTGTCCCACACTCCTCTCCTTTAAAAGAATGGTCAACCAAGCAGAAAAAAAGCAAAGATAAAGCCAACAGAATCACAGAAGAAGTTACTTTTAAGGAAACCAGTTCTTCCTCACTGGAAAATAAATGGAATAGTGAGAATGGGCTGACACAAAATTAGCATAGGGAATATTTCTTTGCCTATTTCCTGCATTATGTTACAATGTGTTGTGCTCACCAGTTACCAGCTTTCAGGAAAATCAATGAATTTTTAAATTTTTTTTTTACATGACTGCTGAATAATGTATTGTACTCCTGCAGGAAAAGAGTAAGATTTTGGATTGTTTGAAACTTTTTGGCTAAGTAAAACAAAAAAATTGAACAGGTTAACTTTAAACTGGTATAACTTCCTGAATCTCAGGGATTTTTGTATAGATATTTAACATTGTACCATATTAAATATTTTCCTTTCCACATGTAACACAAAGAACTCACCAATTTTTTTTTTCTAACAGATATCTTTGTTTTTTTGTTTCTTAGCCAGTGAAAGCCAACAATGCTTTCCACTAAATGTTTTTATGACACCTTGTTTCCACTTTTCTCCACTACTTCAGTCAAAGGCTGAATTTCTGTATCGTTTTGATTGCCCTTTTCTTAGCTAAGGTCTCTATTTTCAGAAAATAATGCCACTAAAGGATGAGTCAGTCCATTTCTATGTTCAGACATTTGTATTCGAGTGTTACAGAAAAGTCCGCTTGAATTTTCTGATCTGTAGTTAGTTTAAACCAGGACATTACAGTCACTGTTAACCAGGGCACACACTCAGTCTGATAAAACGTGAACTTCTGTTTTGAGAGATGTTGTATTCTTTTTGCTGTGATAATTCACTGTGGAGAGGCATGGAGCCCTCTCTCTCAAATCTGTGCTATAGAATAGCATCTACCATTCAAACAAAACTTTTTATGGGCAGAGATGAGTCATTTTTGCCTATTCCTATTATGCCTTTCACAATGGAATTGGTCTTTCTTAGTACTTCCACTTTTCAAGTAATAAAGGTAGCAATAAAAATACTTTTTCCTGAACTTGTCTGCTACAAAAAAGTGCCATTACCTCACTTTCAGGAGCATTAGACTTTTTTTTTTTCCTTCAGGTGACCTACTTTGTAGAGTAGATATTTCTTAGAGCTCTTCCTTTTTCCACAGCTAATCTGCCTTTATTGTGTTATTATTGTATCAGTTTCTTTGTCATTGAGTGTATCCTAAATAATTTTAGTTCTGGCTAAATCTTCAGTT
Source organism: Notiomystis cincta (assembly GCA_013398075.1). Taxonomy (NCBI): domain Eukaryota; kingdom Metazoa; phylum Chordata; class Aves; order Passeriformes; family Notiomystidae; genus Notiomystis; species Notiomystis cincta. Next base: position 121,370 of record VZRX01014832.1, read on the forward strand.
TTAAGTTAGTGCTGTATTTTGTGATCATAAACCAGAAATACTTGCATGCATTTTAGTTGTTTCTGTGACATAGATTTGTTTTATCCCTACTTGGATCACGCATGTGCAGTCACCCCAGAATTGCTCTCATGATTGAATTAACGTTATTTAAATAAGTGGCTGCTAAGTATAGCCTGGAAATAGTTAACAGAGATCTTGTTCCTGCTGTGGAGTGAGGATACCTTCCCTGCTGATGGAGGAGACAGGGCCCTTAGGGCACAGGCTTCAGGAACAGAAAATGTTGATTGGGTCTGAGGAATCACAGAAGGTGTCTGGGAAAGTGCTTTTATGTAAGAACAAAAGGCCTTGCACAGGTATTCAGGGCACACTCTGCTTTCTCATGCTTGGCTGAAATGGGTGTTCTCTCATCACAATTTAAAGAAGCAACTTTGTGACCTGTGTGCATACACAGATGCTGCGAAGTGCAGCCAGCAAGTTACTAATTTAACCTTAAATCACCTGCAGATTGGGACTGTTTCGCTGATGTTTGTGCTGTGCTTGCTGTCTCTGCTGCTGTGATGGACAATTTCACCTGCATGGTCAATTGGTTCGTGCCAGACACAGGGTGCTCTCCCGAGAATCACAATGAGGTGGCTGTAAATTATGCAGGAAAACAGCAGTGCTGGATCTGCTGCCTGCTCCTTGCTGAAGAGTACAGAATGATACCATTCTGGGAGGGGAAGTAGTCTAGACAGCAATTATGTGGCTCTAGATGTCTCTTTACCAAAGTGCTTAGCTTTTGTTTGGGTCGTGATGAGCTGATGATGGGCACAGGAATCCAGTTTCCAAGTAAAAGTTTTAAGTATGTTGTTCCTCCTATGCTTCAGGAGTTCCCACTTCCCTTCCTGAACCTCTTGCAGTTCCTGAGCCCATTTCTCCAGCCTGTAGTAGCAGCACAACCCTCTGGCATATTGGCCAGTCCTCCCAGTTTTGGCTCCCAAATTCTCTGAGGGTGCACTCAGCCCTGTGGTCCAGACCATTGATGTAGATGTTGAGCAGGATTGGACTCTTGGGGTGCCTCCAGCCAGACTTTCGTGCTACTGATCACAACATCGTGAACTTGGCTGTTGAGTTCCAGTTCACCTCCCTGTCCACTCAACTTGCCTGTATTTCATCAGATTCCCTGTGAGTGTGTTATGGGAGAAAGTGGTGAAACTGTACTGACTCTTCCTGATGGTTTCCTTGTCCTTTGTGTGCCTGGAAATGATTCCCAGGATTACTTCTTCAATTTACTTTACAGAGATGGAGGCTGACCGGACTGGCTTCTCAGGATTTCCCTATTCCCTCTCTTACTAATCCAGCCTAGGAACTGGCATTAACAATTCATGATTGTTGATCATAGCAGCCACTTCTGTGTCTTTATTTAAGGCTGTTTGTTTGGTTTGGGTTTTTCCCCTTTGCTCTATTTTTGGTCTGTTTTTTCCAGATTGACATGCAGATGGATTTTTCCTCGTATCAGCTCCCAGGATGGGCACTTTAAAGCTGATGCTAGGAGCAAAAGAGAAGGTAGGAGTAGGGCAGAACAAAATCAGCAATTAAGCTGTGCAGGGCCATGACTTCCCTTACTATGCAAGTTCAATCAGTTTTCCATGTGGTGCTTAGAGGTCAGATGCACATTTCTGTCCTCTTCACAAGAAAAAGACATCAGAGATAGAGTATTTCACTCAGGTATTTTTTTTGTGCTGTTTTAATTTGCCATTTAAATAGCCAGACAGGTTATTTATTAAGGGAAGTGACTTTTACTTTATGCTTTAGAACATTGTGTTAGACCATCTTGATGGTCTATAAGCTCGTGTCCAAACTGTCCCATCCTGAATGTTGCAAATTGTCACTCTTATTTAAATTGCCATGCTCTGCGTGTGGAGGTATCCTGTTTGCTGTAGTCAGACTGCAGCTCGACTCCAAAAACATGATTATATTGCCTCTATATTCTGTCACCTTCACAGCCTTCTGATTTAATTAGGAGTTGCCTTCCTAGCTTTTGGAAAGCTGCATGAATTTGCTTCTCTCTCTCTCTCTCTGTCAGTCTGGCCTTTGTTATATCTACTTGCTGATGCAGACCTTCGTTCTTCCGGTTCTTGCCCAAATTTCCAAATGCCTGGTGATAGTTCCCAACTGATTCAATTACTTTTTTTCTTTGACTCCTTTGTCCCTAATAGTTTCTGTATCATAACCACTTTTGCATTGGATTTTGGATAACTTTATTCTTTTCACTTTTCTGATTGCAGCAGCAGTTTTCTTCATTTCTTGCTTGTCATTCACTATTCTCTTTCTTACCTCACATAATTTTGTCCCCGCTTTTCCTCTCGCTCTGATGTTTCTGATACTTAAAATTTTTTTTCTTTATATTTCCCTAAAAGCTGTACTTTTGTTTTCTTTCTACTTGGAAAAATATTCTTGCCTTTTGAAACAGAGCAATACAAACAATTTATCATTTTTTATAGATTTCAAAATTTCTTTAATTCAAGAGAGAAATTACAATACCAAATAAGTATATGTGGTATATAGAATGCCTATTATAATAAAAAGTTATGCCTTATTATTTTAAAAATAGAGTTCTTATATTTTCAACTTCCTGGACTCTGCCCGCATAATTATATTTAGCACAAGTCCTAAGTCTAAGCAACTTCTTCTAAAACTAGGGTTTCAGTAGGCATATAAAGAGTATTTTATTATTTTCTTTCCAAAATCTCTGTATATAGTGAATGAAATGTTGAATGTGTTTAAATTATATCTAGGCATGAGAAACATGATTTTTCAGGTTTTTCACTGACTTTTTGTATTCAATTTAAGTAAATAATTCATGTCTTATCAATAATGGCAACAAAATGATTTTCCTGTTGCACGTGTTCTTGTTTGTGGAGTGAAATAGGTCCAGTGTAATTACAGTTGACACAATTTTTCATTTAGTAGGAAATAATATTGCATCTAAAATTAGCAGACTGGAATATTCCAGAATGTTTAATGCATAAATTATAAAACTCCTGGACATAAAGTGTGTATTTAATATCTCCTGCATATAATACTTCTGTAAGATCAAAAGTGTGTTGTGGGGTTTTTTTAGTTTAGTTTTGGGTTTTTTTCTGACAATTGAGATGGATAAACAAATTTGCATTTTTGATATGTTTGGGGCACAAATTGCTACTTTCACGACAAAAATGTTAGGCTTTATGCTTGGAACTTTGGTATATGCAATATGAATTTTGATGCTGTCAAAGATAGTATGTTTATTATCACTGAGGTTCATCTGCTATAATTTTGTTCATTATAATTTCAAAAATGGAACCTTTCTTGTTACGATTATCAGCTTTCTTTGTTCTCCATCTCCTTTTCTGCTGCCATTAAGTGGCACGTGGGTGCAGTTCAAGCTGGAGTTCTCATTTCCCAAAACATTCCCAGTTGGGATGGTGGCTCTGGGAGATGTGAATATGAAACAACTCTGAAATGCACTTCTGAACTTCACTGCCTATCAGCAAATCTGTGTTACTGTCTGTATTTCATGGGTTATAAATCAGCAGTGATACTTGATTTTTCCTGTTTCCTGTGGCTTGAAGCACATTCCAAGTGTTTTCATGGCCTGGGTTTCTCACTAGGTTCCATTCATCTTCCAGGGGAGAATTGTGATTCCAGCAGTGGAAAGGATTCCTGACAGCTCAGGTTCTTTGTGGGCTTTGTATATCACGCTCACAACGTGTTCAGTTGGACCCTGGGAAGCAAGGGACTGAAGCTGAAGATCTGAAAGAATGTTGCATATACATGATAGCTTTTCTAACCAAGTATATTAAAATGTAATTTTTATCTCTGGTTTATGAGACTTCAAAGACTTAACTCACCCTGAAAGTCTGTGATGGCCTTATCTCAGAGTCTTGAAATTGAGTCATTATCAGAAACATAAATAATTTGACACAGTCACACAGGAAAAGACCAGGAGAATGCGATAGGGTGAAGGTTGGTTTGTCTCTCCTCCTTTAGGTTGTGATTCACCCATTCCTGTTGAGGTCATTGTCAGAACATCATGGAAGACCATGTGGTTAGCCCTGCAAGGCTACCTGGATGGCAAATACAGGGGCTCATTGTATTCTGGTTGTGGTAAACTTTCACCTCTGGAGCCACAATTCAGCAAAATAAATAAAACACTGAAATCCTTGTCTGATGGGTTTTTCTCTCTGCAGTCCAAAATGCAGAGAACCAACTCAAACACGCATTTATTGATGCACATTCCCAGCAGGCTTCCATTTATATTTAGTGTGTTTTGTGTTAAAAAAAAAATAACAACTCTTTCTCCTGTGCTGTTGTTTTCATTTCGAGCTTTTCACGTGCGTGTAATCAATGTCTTACTGAGAGCAGTGCTAGCTTAACTTTCTTTTTTAACCACAGGACCTACAAGTGAGGCAATTCTGAATGTTTGAATACAAAAAATGCAGTGCAGTACTACTGAGTGTGTTTATATCCAACGTTATGACAAAGAAATGAAACTTGAGTAAATAAATATATGCTATAGAAGTATTTTTGGCATTAATGAGCAGTCTTTAGGGTAATTCTCTGAACCATGTTTAATCTCTGCAGTAAGGTATTGATACCAATGATAATAATTAGTGTAGTAGATTTCTGGAAGCACTTTGTGCTCCATTATATCATAGCAAGCTAGAAAATGAAATTTAAGCCTCATATTTACATGCAAGGCCTAATGGAGGAATTTGGTGAGTAGGATTATAGGTCAGGAGTTTCTGTTCCTGCTCATGTCTCTCAGCCTCCCACACAGGAAGTACACAAATATACCTATTCAATGAGATTTCAATTTGAGCCTCAATTTGTGAGGCTTCTCTAAAATATGACAATACCTTTTAGTATTGGATATATCCTATTCTAATAGACATTTGGCTCGTCCTTGGTCTTGCAATGACCTGTGACTAGCTTTATTTTTTTCAAGAGTTTGTTTGGGTGTTCGTGAGATGTTTTATCTAATAAGCTTCTGTTTACCCAAGACTGGAACTGATTGAACCTGAAAGCTGTAAAAGTATGATTAACTCTTTGGGGTTTTTTTTTACGGTTGGTTGGTTTTGTGTTTTTGTTTCTGGTTTGTGTTTTGTTTCTGTTGTTTTTGTGGGTTTTTTTTGTTTGTTTGTTTGTTTTGTTGTGTGTTTTTGTTTGTTTGTTTGTTTGTTTCTACAAGTAAAACTACGTATTTTTGTGACATACTTTTTTTTGCAGTTCCCAGTGCATACAATTTATCAAATAAGAAACAGAGAATTTTTAGAAAATTATCTATCTCCAGTTTACTGCTATGCTAAAACCTATGAAAATCAGCTAATGCCATTGTTCCTCAAGAATCTTTGGTTAAAATCCTGGTTGAGTTACTTCTGTTTATTTATCTCATATTAAATTAGGCATGAATTCTTCTTTCATCCCTAGCGTGACATAGAAGTAATTGTTTAATAATGTTTTAGAGCCTTGAGAAATCAAGAGTAACTCAGCCAGAGGTTGAGAAGATATCTGGACTGTCTCCAGAATTCCCAGTCTAATTACTTTCTTCTTGTTCAACTGAAACAAATTTGTCTTTAGAAAATATGAAATGTCAATGAAATATGAGTTCCTGTATTAAACATATTTTTCAGTTAGACTAACTGGAAATATGTGCACAGAACTAGCTTTTCCTAATTGTATGGTGAGGAAATTAATTTCCTTNTTGTTTGTTTGTTTTGTTGTGTGTTTTTGTTTGTTTGTTTGTTTGTTTCTACAAGTAAAACTACGTATTTTTGTGACATACTTTTTTTTGCAGTTCCCAGTGCATACAATTTATCAAATAAGAAACAGAGAATTTTTAGAAAATTATCTATCTCCAGTTTACTGCTATGCTAAAACCTATGAAAATCAGCTAATGCCATTGTTCCTCAAGAATCTTTGGTTAAAATCCTGGTTGAGTTACTTCTGTTTATTTATCTCATATTAAATTAGGCATGAATTCTTCTTTCATCCCTAGCGTGACATAGAAGTAATTGTTTAATAATGTTTTAGAGCCTTGAGAAATCAAGAGTAACTCAGCCAGAGGTTGAGAAGATATCTGGACTGTCTCCAGAATTCCCAGTCTAATTACTTTCTTCTTGTTCAACTGAAACAAATTTGTCTTTAGAAAATATGAAATGTCAATGAAATATGAGTTCCTGTATTAAACATATTTTTCAGTTAGACTAACTGGAAATATGTGCACAGAACTAGCTTTTCCTAATTGTATGGTGAGGAAATTAATTTCCTTAGAGTTACAGTAAAAATATAATAATTACCATTCTCTTTTGACTCAGCAATTGACAAAAGAATAATTGCCTTTTTGGAGGTATTTTTAACTTAGCCTTTTGAGCACAATGACTCTTATCTGATTTTAGCATGTGCTTAAATTTCAGGACCCTATATGATAGTTATATTTGAAAAGTAGTACATGTGCTATTTTTATTTATTGCCTTTTTTTTTGGCAGTACTTTCCAAGCAAGGGATTGGAGGAAACAATATTATGAATATCATTATTTTCAGGTATATGTCATAATTATTTTTGGCTTGTCCTCATTAAATGGAAGGTATGATGGCTGAAAAAGGATTTCAGATGATGTTTTCTTTAAGGTGTGCTGCCTTCCACAGGAATAAGGAGGCAACCTCAGGAGGAAAGATGTGTTTTATTGACAACTTAGAAGAAGATCACAGTATAATTTAAATGCCTCTACTGAAGAATGCAGTTTTTAATGACAGCATGAATTGATGAATGAAAAGGAAACCTCTTGAAGTTGTAATTAAGAAATGATGCTAAAGATGGAAGCGTGGAGATACGTGACTGTGTAACTGCCCAGCTAAAGGATATAAAAAGAGAATATTGCCATATGAACACAGTTAAAAACAAAACAACCCAAATACCTTTAAATTATGGTAATTGCTCTGAGCAGCCTTTTATGGAATTGATTGTGGGCTCCAGCTGTCATGGAAGTGGTTTGAGTTTTCAAATTAAGTTGTTGCCTCGCATGAAGTTATGAAGTATTAACTATGTGTCACTCACCCAGACTAAAGGTTTCCATTTCTAAATTAGCTCTCCATCTGGGTTGTGCCAGGGAGTTGAAGATTTCAATGGAATGAAAGTCTTTCAGAAGGGGCAGAGTCACACTTCTTGCCTTTATGGGCAGGATTACATCAAATGTTGAGATCTTAAAGGGTTTTATTATGTTTGGGGCCAGAGATCCTGGCGTTTTTCTCAGAGTCTCTGAAGATGGCTGTGAAAAAGCCCAGCTCCTTGGTCTTGGTGGTCCTCTGGAGCTGGAGGGAGACTGCTCCAATCAGCAGGAACCTGCTGCAGGTAACGCTGTGGTGGCTTTGCCATCATCAGATCTGCTGGAAAGCTGGAAATAGAGACACGGATTTTACAGCATGTCCACAGGGAAACCCTTACATTTCCATTCTAAGCTGCATTCTGCTCACCTCCCGCTCAACATAGGGTTAACCTGCTTGTGAAGGGTAAAACTGTTCTGCACAGAATTAGGAATAAGTCTCACTTCTGGACTGGCTGCTGTGGTGTGACTGGATCCAACATTGCTGTTTCTTGTCTTTCTACCTTGCCAATTTATCTTTATTCATGGCCCATGCAAGGCCCTCGTTGAAGGAAACGTTGCTCCAGGAGGAGCTGGAGTAAGGATGCCTGTTTCACTTTTTTTTCTGTTCAGTTTTGCACTTAAAAACCAAGCAAATATTGTTTGGATTAAAGAAAAAAAAAAAGTCTGCTGGGTAAAATTTGCTCAGAACCCCATATCCCTCTTTGGTTTAATCATCTAAGAACAAATGAGATTTTCTGTTGGGAAGTAGTTTTATATATATTTGTGTTCCTTGCCCTTGTGCAGTAGTACTGCCAATTATATTTATTAGCCCTAAATATTAAACAGCTGGAAGGATTCCATTGTATATAAATAAGACATTTGAGACCTGGAAGGATGCCATTTCTAATACAGCCAGCTGGTGCTTTTTACAGTTACATTCAGCACAACACTACTGAATTTCACTGTACATTGAATGTTGTGTTAATGACAATAGGAGAACATGGGGTGGTTTGGGATTTCTCTAGGAAATGCCATTGTGTAACAATACATTGTTTTGAAAGACTGGCTAGCAAGGAAATTGCTATATTATGCACCTGTTTTGTGCATTTTGATGTAAATACTTTTTTTGTTTATGTGTTTTGCTGGCAAACACAAAGCAAGAAACTGTAGGGGCTTTTCAAATGTGAATTTTTAAGTATTCTTGTGCCACAGATGTTTTTCACTTTCTCTGTTGTAGTGCTTTTTCCCATTTAAGTAATGGTTTAATTTTTAAAAAACCCTACTTGCTGATACTTCTGATAGCATTTGCTCATGCTTTGGGTTTTTTTTATGAAGGCATCATTGACTCTTTGTTACAGTACAAGTAATAACTAAAATTGTGGCAGAATTGCCCCACTATTAATTTGCTCTTAATCTATGTATTAGAAAATTGAGGCATAAATATGGGCAAGGGATATCTTCCCATCTAGAGAAGTGGATTCTACCCATTCTTGACTAATTCTGTCCTGATTTTTTCCTTTGTAAAGATTTGCCATCATTACTTGTGTGACCGCATCCAGCAGAGGATGGTGCTGGATGACGTGATGCTTTTTATTTGTGTTATTAAGAGAAGCTGATTATTATGAACTAAGTCTTATGTTTAACATTTCATTAAAGAACTTCTAATTATAATTAGTTGAAGACACTTTTTTTTTCCACCAGACTGCCACCTCCACAGCCTTGAGTAGATTTCTATCTCTTCAACTGCTACACTTAGAGGCTGAATCTTACCAAGTTTATTCAATGCTTGTGGAGAAAGGTGCTTTTATACAAATTATTGTTCAGTACAGATTTCAGCCATGGGGACTGTTGTGTTGAGAACTTCCCAGAAAATCTGCTTAACCTGTGAGATGAATAAGATTGAAACCTGCTTCTCCAGGAGATAGATAGCTTAGGGATAAAAATGAAGCTGTAAATGCTTTGCTTGTCCAAGCTCTGAATGAGTGTTTGAATGCTGGATTCAGATGTCTATTAGCAAGTCAGATGTTTTCCTCATTGTGGTGACCTTTTTACCTCACTGTGATTAAGAGGCTTTTGCTTGCTGAAGGGTGAGAATCAGCTGTCCTTACAAATTTGGTGATGAAGTACTCATCTGTCTGCCAATTAGAGATGGGGGAAAAAGATGGCTTTCCTTGTCTTTCTGCAGCTTAGTTTAATTATTAGGTTAGTATTCCCATGATAAGGTATGTGCTTTTGGTTTCTCAATATTGTTTATGTGTGCCTAGCTTCTCTAAGACAGTTATTTTTGATAAAATGTATTTTGTTTTCCTTTCTAGTTCTTTAGAAACTCAGAAGCATAACTGCATGGAACACAGATCTGACAGGTTTAGATAATTTGGGATAAATCTGGAGCTAGTTGTGTGGTAAAACGATAGACCTCAATTTTCCTTGGGGAAGTTTAGTATCTGCACATTTTTAATTAGTTTCTCATCTCACCTGAGCACTCAACAGACAAGATACTAATATTTTGTCTTGGCTGTAATTCTGAAACTGTTTTGCTTAGCTATGAAGAAACCCAAGTTTTAGGTTGAAGCTATGAGTGTATCAAAGTCTGTGTCTTTGGAGGGTTTATGTGGATTTTAATGGTATTTTCACTGCATGTATAACTTAATCAGAAAACTCTTGCAATGCAACTTATTCTTTCATTTGCAACTTAGAAAAAACTAAAAATAAAACCTATGTCTAGAGCCAGTGACATGAGGTAATTTCATTGATTTTTGAATGTCAAATGTAGGAAAAAGAAATTCCATGGCAATTTTAAAGTTTCTTAAACTCCCAAATCATATAATTTTCTGTCCTCTGATCTTAGCTAATTGGTATTAATGAGCCCTGAATCAGCATCTTTGGTGATGTTATGAGTAAAGTTTTCATACTGATGAGCTACCCTGGAATGCATTCTCCTATAATACGGTCATTACAGGGTTTTTGTTAATAGCAACCTTTCAGAGCTCTTGCATCCTGCTACTGTTTTGTTGATCTTTAAAATAGTATGTGGGAAGGTCCTGTTTTTCATTTAGACTTAGATTATTTTATTGCTCATCTCAGGTTGGAGTTTTATACTTTGTAGTTTAAAAGTTTATAGCAATGTGATGCTGACAGAAAAAATTGTGGGTTTTTTGCAATCACACAGTTGCATATATGTGGTATTGTAAATTACAAAATATCCTTCCGTTTCTCATTGTAATTCAGATTTTTAAAAAAGTTTTGATGGATAAAAAGACACAAAAAGTGATGTCACAGGCAGGATGAAAGAATTGAGATCACTCATGTCCTAGATTCCCACATTGAGAGGGAGCTTTTTATTGAGGCTGCTCTTGACATCCTAGAAACATCCTACATTCACTTCTGTACATTTCCTTTTGTAAAGAAATTGGAAGAAATAAACCAAAGTCATAAGTCCAGCACAGTGCCAGATCTTAGAGAAGAAAATCTATTTTGGCCCAATTTTGTCACTCAGAGCACATGAGTTAGACCCTCTCACTGGGGATCTGGAGATTTTTCTACACCACTGAAAGCAATCTCTTGTTTCCTGTCTTTAACAGCATCCAAAGAAGATTTTAAAAAGTGAATAGCAAACAAAAGAACATTTTCCAAAAGCCAGATTACATGCTGGGAAGGGAGTGGTGCTATGGCACTTCTGGACACATTTCAAAAGTATTGAAAGTGCCTGAAGGCATCAGGGGAATATGACATAAAAACTGTTTAATGATATGAATTCAGAAATTGTGTCCCGCATCATTCTGCCATAGAGTCCCTGACACTTTTTTATAAACATCTTCCTAAAATATTTTGAATTTATCATTCCTGTTGGACTTGTAGGAGGATAGTCCTATCATTTCATCATTCCAAAATGTTGGGCTTACCTATTAATTTCTGCTCTAACCATACCTAGGACTGATAAATATCCATTAGTTTTGTACATGATTGAAAGAAAAAAAATCCAGCTGGGACACCACTGCAGTGTAATGCTCCATGGACCAGAGTTATCCAAGATTTAGTTTTTATTTGTCACTATCTTGATCTCATTTGATTGATAATAAATTAAGCTAGTTTCCCCAGGCTGGGTTTGCTTTGTCCATGGCAGTAATGGATGAGTGATTTCTCCCTCTCCTTATCTCGACCTACAAGTCTTTTGTTGTATTTTCCCTCCCCTGTCCATCTGTTTTGTTATTTTCCATGCTTAATTCCATCCCTGGAATAAGAATTCTCTATTTACTATTTTTTAAATTTTTAAAAGAAATTTGTAATAATTGTAACTTTACAGAGCAAGTTAACACAAGTTAGAAGTACAGAAATGAAAATTAAAACAAGTACGATTACAAGTGTTCGAGAAATCTTACTTAATAGAAAAAGCTCAGTGTTCTTGATTATCTGTTTACCATTAAGATCCCTTTGAAATGGCAGTACAAAGGCTTACAGAGAAGAGTTGCAATGTGTGAGCAATGCAAATGTACTGCTTGCTTTTTACTTTGATAATAATAATTACTGAATTTCCAAATGTATTGAAATCTGGTGTGACATGTTGTGATTTTAATGCTCTTCCTGTAGTTTTGGTTTTGGTGACTTCATCTTTTTCTAATGCAATAGATGCAATCTCCACATTTTTATAACTGTTAGAATACTTTAGTCAAGCTAGCACCCAGTGTGAGAGTGGTGTTTCCCTCCAGCAATGCTTCAGCATTAAATGATAAATTTAAAATTTTGTTACTCGTGTAAGTGAACTAACAGAGACTTCCAGGAAATTTGATCTTCACTGAAAATTCCTAAAGTGATAATTGCATGAAGTTATTAATTGAATCTTCTAGGTGAAGAACATGGTAGTGATGCTACCTTTGTCATGCAAGTGCTACATCTACCTTCAAAAGTCTGTGTAAGCATGTTGGATAAGAAACTTACAGCAAAAAAAAAAAATTGCCATGAGACTTGTTCAGAAAACTAACATCTTGCTGTGGAGATGCTTTAAACTCTGCCAGTCCCTGGTTTCATCTCTATCTCCTATTGGACATTTGAAATAGAACTGATTAGAAATTATATGGAAATGATAACCACTAGATGACTTCTGAATCAGTGTGAGCTGCTTAAAATGTCTGTAAAATTTGTTTTCATTATGTAATCTTATCTAGTTTCATCCAGGTGTTGTTACTGAGTATTTATTTGTCCAGGTAAGACCCGCAGATAAATCCGTGCATCCAGCTTCACTGGAGGCAATTATGGCATCTGAGAGGCTCTTTGCAGCAGTGTTGGATTGTTGGCTCAGGGTCTGTGCTTGTGCAAGGACATCTGTCAGAGGAGAGTCCTTCACCCAGCTTTGGGAAGTTGGCAGAGGCTGGGAGCCAGGGTCCAGCTGCCTCTTCTGCAGGCAGCAGCTCATCCTTGTATGGTTGGTGCCAAGCTCTCAAGTGTCCACGAGCTCCAGTGCAGTAATTTTGACACAGAAAGTCCCTGCTCTGCTGGCTCTTTCTGGCAATGGATCCTGTTATGGCATGCTGCAGCATATCAGCTGCTGTAGACACATCCAAGATTTTGTTTTAAACTGTTGAACTAGTCAGGAACAGATAAAACTTGTGTGTAGTCAGTCTGTAAAGTGAACTACAGTAAACTTGGTTTCAATTAAAGGAAGAGTATTTACACTGCTTTTATCTATATGGTTTGATAATGTGATCTTCAGTGGTGTGTGGACAATTTCATTGTGCAGACTAGTTCTTAGTCAGGTCAAAACTTCCTTAAATCAGTGAGTTGGGACTGAGAACTCTCAGATGCTGCTCTGATACGTCCATGGTTTTTTTCCTTTCTCTGTGTATGTGTGTGACATACACTCATGGTAAACCCAAGAAACTGTAAACACTTCTGCACCAAGATTTTTGTCTTTATAGTGGGAATAGTTCTTTCCTCTCCTACTGTCTGCACTACACTAAAGTCCTGCTGGAAAAGGTGCTTATGTAAAACAAGTAATTATTAGACCAAAATCTTAAATAGGAAATTAGTGTGACTTGATTTTTGAGGGAAAATGATTTTCTGGTATAAGTTCTTCTTTGTCTCCCTTCCTTGAGGAGTGGCAGTGATTTCTGTCAACATACTTTTTTTTGTTTTGTGGTTTTTTGTTTGTTTGTTTTGTTTGTTTGTTTGGTTGGTTTTGTTTTGTGTTTTTTTTTTTTTTTTTAATATTTTTCCTTTGATTGGTAGATATTCCTTTCTGGCTAGTGTGACTTTAGAAAATCAGGTAGTACTTGTATGTGAATAATTCACAAGTAGGAAGCCCCTTCCTTCTTGAGTCAAGAGAGTTTGTGAGCTGGTGACTGCTGGAAAATGACCCTGTATTCTTCAGAAACCATTCCAGTGTCACAGCCCATGTAGTCTGCAAAAGAACCAATGATTCAAGATGTGGTAAATTCGTAGCAATTCTTAGTACAGCTCAACCCAGTTTCCAGAGTTATTGTTTGTCCAGAGTACATATATTCCAAGGAAAATCAATTGTCATGCTCATATGAATGTAAAACTGTAACATTTTATTGTGACTATGGAATTCCAGTTGGAGCCATTGGCTTTTGTTTAATCTTCGAAATAAAACTGACTCTAATGTTGCAAATGTGTGTTGTCCTTGAGATTCTCTTCCATTTGAGGTGAGTGTAGTTCTTGGAAAGACATGGAATTGTTGGTGAGAGGACAGCACTGCTTATTAGGAAATCACAGGTTTTTAGTAATGCAAAACAGCTGTAGCATCTCTTTCATCCACCTTGAAGTAACTTGGTAAAAAGTGACTTATTAATGGTGAATTCTGTGTTCATTTAAGATGTTTATGTGTTTTTATAAGAAAAGTGTAAGCGCAAGTTCAACCAGATTTTGTTTATTTCATAGTGATGTCCAAGCGAAGTTATTTTTGCTTTTTCACAGGTTTTGCTCTAAACATGATTTTGGTTGGCATAATAAAACATTTTGTTATCTTAAAATATTTTGTTTTCTTCTTTTTTATTTTTCTAGTGGGAAGAGATTAGTGGTGTTGATGAGCATTACACTCCGATCAGAACTTACCAAGTGTGCAATGTGATGGATCACAGCCAGAACAATTGGCTGCGGACAAACTGGATCCCACGCAACTCGGCTCAGAAGATCTATGTGGAGCTCAAGTTCACCCTGAGGGACTGCAACAGCATCCCCCTGGTCCTGGGCACTTGCAAGGAGACCTTCAACCTGTATTACATGGAGTCTGATGACGACCACTCGGTCAAGTTCAAGGAGCACCAGTTTACAAAGATCGACACCATCGCGGCCGACGAGAGCTTCACCCAGATGGACCTCGGGGACCGAATTCTCAAGCTGAACACAGAAATCCGAGAGGTGGGGCCCATCAGCAGGAAAGGCTTTTACCTGGCCTTCCAAGACGTGGGCGCGTGCGTTGCCTTAGTGTCGGTGCGGGTGTACTTCAAGAAGTGCCCTTTCACCGTCAAGAACCTGGCCATGTTCCCAGACACAGTGCCCATGGACTCCCAGTCGCTGGTGGAGGTGCGGGGCTCCTGTGTCAACCATTCCAAGGAGGAGGAGCCTCCCAAGATGTACTGCAGCACGGAGGGAGAGTGGCTCGTGCCCATAGGGAAGTGCTTGTGCAATGCTGGCTATGAAGAGAGAGGCTTTGCATGCCAAGGTAACGATGCCCTCCGTGTCCATAGTTCTACTCTGAGCAGGGGCTTCCCCATGTGTCCCTGTTCAGCCTGTTGGGTTGTGCTTGTTTTCTCCAGGTTCTGGACAGAAATCAATTAGTTGGCAAAATTGCTGTGGAAATGGGGTTTGTTTTAGCTGTGCAAATAGCATAATTCACTAAAAATATTTGATAAGAGTCTACGATTTATTTTTAGTAACACACTGCGTAGCAAATCTAGCCTCTCTTACCCCTCTTGGACTTTCTTCCAGTGTACAATGGTTTTCTTAAATGTTCGTGTCAAAAAAAGGTGATTTTTGGGATGCCTTTTTTTCTTTTAAACTTTGTGGCTCGATATATGACTTTTGCCACTGAGCTGTCTTGAGTAATTAGGATTGGTTGGAAAAAAACATGGGGTATTGTTTCCTGTAGCATAATTACTAAACACAGATGCATTTGGAAGATTAATAGTTGAACTTTATGAATAAATACTCATGTATTTAATTTAATTTTCTACAAACTTTTGATTTCTGCAAACGGTGGTTATGTGAATGCTCCCAAGAACGAGATTACTCCGGGCATTTGGATTTTTTACAGAAATGGTCTTCTAACTCTTAAAGAAATGCATATTGTGTTTATTAATTTGAATATCAATCAAGATGATAGCAGTTAACATTTTTACGCTTTTTATAAAACTACGTTTTGAAGTTTTGTGCTAATTCAATCTTTTTGCAGTGCGCCTTGAAGGGTGCTGGCTGTGGGAAAGGGTCTTCCATTAAATATATAATTAAAACTTAAACAGTAATATCTGGAAATCCCATGGATGGAAGGAAAATAGCTGAGATGTTTACTGTGTGGGGTGTGTACGTGTAGAAGAGAAATTTATTCTGAACCTGGTTGAGACAGTGCCTACTCCTTTTTAATCAGTCGTGCAGCAATACTTATGTCAAACAAGTAAGTCCTGGGGAGTTACTGAGAACCCAACAATTCATAGCCATGACTTTCTCAGAAAATGCCAGGGAGATGTATGGGGAAAGGGGTAAGAGTGTGCTTGCTTTGACTTTTCTTTTAAATAGATTTTAAATAAGTTTTTCCCCTTGAATAAATTGGGTAGCCAGGTCTGAGGATGCTTTTCTGGGGTTAGATACTGATATTAAGAAAATCAAATTAAACTCTTCTGTTAAAAGCCGAATTCAGAGGAGGATATTTTATTGTTCAGAAATTCTTTATCCAAGACCTCCTATAGCTGCACTTAGAAATGCTAAAACATGAGTGAAACTCTTTTATCCACTGTGTATATTCTTGCTTGCTACAGAGCCTGTATTCCTGTAAGTGTTTGAAAGCTGTTGGTTTAGAGTTTCAGTTACACGTGAGCACAAAGAGACAAGCCCTTCAGAAAGTGACAGACTACAACTGAGCAAAAGTACAGCTAAATAAATTATACTAAACTTTTATTAAAAGCAAGTTCTCAAATGCTTGGGGCAGGCAAGGCAGCTCCTACTGAGTTCTGCAGAGAAAATCAGACCATTGAATGAATATATTTTTCTATTTTTATTTTTTTTCTCCCATGCCTTTTTTTTTTTTTTTTTTTTTTTTTTTTTTTTTTTGTNTTTTTTTTTTTGTTTTGTTTTTTTTTTGGTGATCAAGGGGATTTTTATGATGAAGCTGCTAACAATAGTAACAGGTCCTTCTGGTTTATTCTGATTTAATATAGAGTGTTCTACTAACTTTTATTTGAAGTCATATTGATCAGATTCTTTCAGTGTGCTGTGATTGAAGTGGCTTTCTGAAAGCAGGAACTCAAAACCTCATGTTCGTTCGTCAGCTTCGGTGGCGCGGCAGGAGTTGGAAAACTCAGAAAAACAGTTTAGTTTTGACTTCAGGATCAAGGCTGCTCCTGCATCTTTCCTTTTCATTTTCTTCTCTCTTTTTCTTGCTCCATCTTTTAGGGTGTTTAAATATTTTATGATTTTTGGTTTTGTTTGGTTTTGGTTTTTTTGGTTTGGTCTTTTTTTTGTTGTTGTTTTTTGTTTTGTATTGTTTTGTCACCAAAAGGGCAGTAGAATCACAATTGTAACAATGTAACACCAAAATGGTGTTATGAGCATGGGCTGGAATGAAGGCATAACTTAGGAAAAGTAAGTTTCAGTTGAAGTCTGAAGGAGTAATTAGTAACAGAGATTATTGTCTTTCCAGTAGTTGAAAACATTTAACAGCTTAGTGTCTGTCACTGCTTGATCCTGCTTTCAGACTGTTTCCGATTTTGTTTGTTTCCATAATGCTGTTTTCATAAACAATGCCATTTTGCATTAGCAGGAGATTTATCACTGAGGATTAAAATGAAAGACTTTAATGGTATAAGATCATCCTGTTTAAATTTCATTCAGAACAGCTTTTCTTTGTACTTGGAAAATTGGGCACAGTCATGGCTTCCCAAATAACAGAAATTTCACCAATTTCCTTGACTGCTTTCTTTTCTCTGCATAACCAGGATAAGTTGACATAAACTCAGACCATTTCTTGTTACTGATGCATGTTTTTGTACCACATTTGCATATAAGCTGTGAAAAGCTTGGGTTCTTGCTGGATGGAATATTATTCTGTTCTGGATCCTGTTGACTGATAAGCATTTTACATGTACAGCAGCAACATCCCTACCTGTTAGTCAGTGAAAGAATTCCACTGTGACTATCCTTGTCCTCTTTATTGTGTGTTTGTGGAGAAATGATTTTTGAAACATGAATTGTAGACCTCACTTTGAGGAATTCTAGTGTTTGTTAACACTTCAGGTTAACAGCTTAAGACTTAATTCCTCCTCTAGCAAAGACTTGTGCACCTGCTCAGTGTTTTGGAGGGATTAGGTTTGTCTGAAGTAAAGTAAGATGTGTTGAGGAATAATTTGGAAAAGCCACCCTTTCATACCTGTTTTCTCCCCTAATTAATATATATGTTAATTAATTAAAATGCTTTATGTCATACATTGTAGGCTGTTTGTTATTATAGCTTTGTTAGTATCACAGTGATCCTGTCTATTTAATCTTATTCTAATATTTCATGATTGAACAGGACTTTTTCCTCACAACATGTTTTATAAATCATATTTTCATGCCACTTTGACCAAACTACATCTTTCTGCCATCTTTTCTCAGAATTAATGTGTATTAATTAGGAGGAAAAACCCCAACTGGCTGGAACTACACACTAAATTTAATGCTTTCTAATAATCTCCATCCTGCTCCTCAGTCAACAAGGAAAAATCATCTTTTCAATTTGTTCCCCATCAAACAGTCAGAGTAGATCAGGTCAGATATGTCTTAATATTCTTTCTCTGACAGTGACAATGGCCTCCTCCTAAGGAAACTAAGGGAAAGTATAATAAACTGTATAAAAGTGCTGCTTTCCTGGGTAAAGCTTCTGCCAATCTACTACTGACTTTTTTAAGATTTAAGACGCATTTTGTAAGAAAGACTATGTGCAGTAGGAATCACTGGCCAGTCTCCTGTTAATTTGTCTGTATTTTGACTCATTTTTATTTTTAGTCTCTTAATTTTTTAGGTCAATGAATGCCATATCTTGCCTTGTGTGGAAGACATAACTTCTTGCTGTGTTTAAGACTTCTCTTTTAGAGTCACTGGGATAAGGCTTTCCATGTCCTTGTATACTGAGGAAATAACTGCTCCCTTTTCAACTTCTATGTTAACAAATTTCAAGATCTCTTTCATTTCTAATATTTCTAATAATACCTCTTTTCTGAACTTTTCCTCTCTACTAGTGCCTTCTTTTTTAGAGGACAGACTAATTGCTCTATACCTCATCCTTTTTGACTGCCTCTGTACATATTCAAAGTAAACAATGTGATTTTTATGAAAAGGGCAGTGAGGCTTGTGTGCACTATTTAAGTTTCAAGTGCAGGAGGAGATTAGACATTGGCTTAGAGTTTGGAACAGGCCAGAGACTGAGTTAAAAAAGGAGCATTCACATCACCTGCCAAGTGAGGGATCTGTGTATGGAAAAGCTTGACTCAGTTTTGTTTTGAACACTATAGAAGAAATAGATCTCACTGTCTGAAGGTCGGTTAGTTGGGGTATTGATACAAAAATAAATGGGACAGTGTAGGATAAATGGTAGAAAAACTATCTGTAGTTCTGTAAGGATCTAGGAGGCTCCTCAGGGAAATAATGAAAGCCTCATTTCAGGAGTTGTTTTTTTAAGCAGTTGCACTAACCAGATGATAAAGGAAATCCTGCACTGGCAGGTTTGGACTAATAAATCTTTTTCATCCTGAATGTGTCCATTCTGTTGGTTTATTTCATGCACTTCCGAAAGACCAGTTGGACATGGAGAAGGTTATTTTTCATTACTATATACTTAATTAGCAAGCATGAAGTGGACAATTGTTTATCCATGTGGGACTATGAGTGAGCTTGAATGCTCTTTTGAAGGCTTCCAACAGGTGACCCTCTAGACCAAAACCTCATCTTCTGGCTCTGGTTATCAAATGAAAAATTTAAATTGCTGGGCCTGAACAGAATGACCCAAAAAGCACAGAATAACATTTTCTGCATGCTATTGTTTCAAGGTATAGTTCTAAATTCTAATTGCTGGAATGGACTAAGTCTGAACTGTAAATTTCCGATGTAATGCTATGTAATAAAGTTGTAAGTTTTAATCATGAGTGACTGATACATTTTCTATAACAAAGCCAGAAGGAAAAAGAGAATGTAACCCTTTCTTCCTTATGCATTTAACTTTTAGCTATTAATCAGGTGGATTGAATGGGAGAAAAGGGAGTCAAGGGTAAAGGAGGGAGAGGTTAAGTTCACCCACTGTGCCTGGTTATTGCAAAAATGACTTCACAAAATTTCCCCTAACACTAAATTTTTCAGTGCTTCAGGTTGTGCAGTGAGCATCTCCTAAATCATATTTCTCTGTCTGAGTTTCTGGAAATATGAAAGGAATGCCATCTGTGGCTGCTAAATCTGAACCATCACATACATTGCTTAATTCTTGGAGTGGAATGACTGCTGCACTTGAGGTAAAAATATGTAAAACATCATTAATACCAAGGAAGTGAAGCATTTTGCCAGACTTTTTTTTCTCTATGCTTTAAATAACCATTTTGTCTCTGCATAAATATATCTGATATTTTACTTTCCTAGATCAGTAGGAAAAAATATGACTTTACATGTAAAGAGAAAAAGATACTGTTAGGAACTACTCAATTTTGTGCAAGTGAAAACAGAAAGAAGGCACAAGTGCTTTTTGCAACTGTGAAATTTCCCTTGGAATTATAATTGAGTGGCTTGGATGTGTTGCTTGCACTGCAAAAGTGTGTGGCCTTAGACTCTGCACAGGAGCAATTATGTTTAATAAAATGTAGACACTGATCATATGGAGATCATACAATACAATAATGGAGCTATCAAAAATGTTTCCTTTTACATGAAATATGAAAAAGCTGGGAATTCAAATTTTTTAAAGCAGAGGTCTGAGGTGTGTTTTTTATTCCTTTGGTTTTTATTGTTTTGATTTTAAAAAGCAGGAGAGATGCTTTATGAAAGGACTCTTAATCTTTCAAGCTGGTAAACTAAAATGACAGCAGCTATAAATTATGAATCACTTTATTTGTAAAATATTCATTGTTTTTATCTGCTTTATATTCTATAAGTACATAAACAGAGCACAACAGTGAAGAATTTACCTTCCTGCTTGGGTTTTATTTAACTCTTACGAAAGTTATGTCGAAGATGTCCTGATGATTTTTATGACAGAAGAATTATGTTGCATTCAATACTTCCTAAGGATCTTAGCCAACTTTCTATGTAACATTTTCTTACTGTTACAAATATTCTTCCATTTGTTCATCAAAAGAAGTAGATATAAAAATGCAAGTTTTTAAGGCAAAATTTATTGGGCACAATTTTATGGTTTTTTGACCACATTTGTAACATATCCTGAAGGAAAAAAAAATTCTGAAATTATTGGAAAAGAGATTTTTTTGATACAATACTATGCACATTCTTTCATACATGTAAGAAGTGTTCTTTCAGCCCTTTTTAGTTTCTTGAAAAAAATCTTCACTAAATTTCTTGGAGATTGTGATAGAAGTATTTAAAAACATGATTATAAATATTACTGTAAAGTTTTTAATGTTCAATTATTAGAAGCTTGAATGTAACATTACTGTTCAGGGTTCTTAGAAAACTTAGCAATACATCTCTCTGAGTTGTTCAGTACTACAGTATCAGTATATGGCAGGACTAGATAGTTTAGAATTGAATTTTTGTATTTAAAACTACTTGGGAAATGGAAAAGTTCCCTCAGAAAAAATGGAATATTTCCCTATGTGTTAATGACTAACAAAGTGCAACTTACTAGAGCTGTATGTTTGTTTTATCCAGAAATGTTACCACTTTGTAAGTGTTTGTTCTGCCACTTTGTGGATGTGTTGACAATTTTTTTCTTGTCTCCCTTACCTGCTTTTCAAGCTACAAAATGACCAACCCACTCCAAACCCTGACAAAAAAACTCCTCAAACATACTACACCCCACTGACTGGAACTCAGACTCCAATTTAACACGTTTGTGAAACATTTACTTGGTCTTCTTAACACAGAAATTTTTGCCTTAATTCTCTGACACTCACACATTCAAGAGCGCTACCGCTGAATTTGTGCGCAGGATTTTCCTTCAGGAATCTTCTGGATGTCTGTCACTGAGAATCCTAAGGGATCACTCTGGCATTTCCTTAACCTTTTCACTTTAATGGGTTCCCTTCTTTGGAGGCTTTCAAAAGATTAAAAACTAAATAGTGAGTATTATCCTCAGTGGGTTTCCCTTGCCGTGCCTTGGGTGATTTTTCAATCTTAGAGTTGCAGGAAGATTGCACTGTCAGTAGGAATTCAGGCAACTTTTTCCATCGCTTTCTCTGCCACTGGTAGAGTTTATAGAGCCATTTGACAATCCCTTATTAGTTCCAGAGTGGGACTTATAAAGGCTAACAGGGCTTTGCATTACCAGTGGCAGCTGGCACTAGGCTTTAAATAGAGAGCAATTGCAGCAAGAGCTGTGAATTTTGATAACAAACAACTCTGAAAACGCTCTCAGAGTAAGGACTCGTCTTGAAAGATGAGTACAAGACGAGGAGAATCTTCTCTGAGTGTGCTGCTCCTCAGTGTGAAGCACAAGATGTTGTCAAAACATGCTGTTGGCAGACATCTAAATAAACCAGCAATTGATAGCAGACTTTCTTGAAACACTCAGGCTGCAGGAGAAGTATTAGCATTTGCTGTTTCTTGGTTGACAAACTGAATCACATTCAGTTCACTTGTAGCATCTCATCCTCCTCGCGTTTGAAATTGCAGTGTTATTTTTTATAGCATGCCAGGAAAATAATAACTTGGACTTCACAGCCTGTTTAGGGAGAGAAGATGTGAAGTTCACTGTCTGGAGTTTGTTTGTAGTTTCAGCTTTAAGTACCTGCATCAGATACCCTGACAATTAGTGTAGGTGTTGTTCTGAGGCACAGATACACCTAAACAATGACAAATCCTTCACAGGTCAAAGAGGTGAACTATTTCACCATCGTGGGTCTGTGGGTTCAGTGGTTGTCTACTGTAAGGTTAAAATTTGATGTGATAATTTAGAACAGCTGCTCTTTGACAGGAAGATTCACTTTCAGCAAGGGAAGAAAAAGCCATATGGTAAAAGTTGATGCTGTGCCAGGCCTGAATAGCTGCAGAAGTGATACAGGACAGTTCTCTTCAACAGTATGCTTGAAGTAATGCATTCTACTTGCCATTGGTGTTTCCAATCTGTGTGCTTTTTTGAATCATATCTTAAGTGACGCACAAGTACCTCTTTCTAGCTATTTTTATATTATACTTTTTATTATCAATGATAACTAATTGGCAGAAAAGGGTGGGGAGCTTTAAAAGTACACTGTTTATTCATAGCCCTGTCCAGACCACTCTTTGTGATCTAAAAACATATCAAAGTTTTATAGAATGATTGCTTCAAACTTTTCAAATAAATTAAGGTGTATTTTTAGAGGGTGCGTCCCACACTTGATTTCAGATGCATTTAGCAGAGTAATTCACTTAAGTGACACTGCCTTTATTCATGTACTTAAATTTTAGTAAATTGAGCATGTTAAATAGCATAAAACCTCATGAAATTAGTAATTTCCAGTGCTCATCCTAAACAGTAGTGGTCAATAGGAATAAGGTGGTCATTAGAAGTTCAAAATCTTATGGAGAATTCATCTGTCCTCTAGTTTGGAGGAGGGCAAAAATTTGTCACAATACTTAGTTCTAGGTTAAAAAACACAGATTCTTTTTGATGTGACAGAGATTTTTAAGGTAAAGAGAATAACAGAATAAATTACTTAGAGATGCGCATCTCTTAACCTTTAAAAATGTCACTAAACAAGTGACCAAAAGCCTTCCATCAGCAGTGCACTCACCTCTAGAAATACAACTTTTTCTGGTGTGTCCCATTCCTCTATCTACCCCCATAATGACGATGGGGCAAAAAACTGTTGTTTAAAGAAGAAAAAAATTGTCTTTGCCTCTCCTAGGAAAAAAAAAAAAGAAAGAGAAATTCTCTGAGGTGATTATAGTAAAGCAGTAAAATATGTTGAAATGGTCATCTGTTACCCAGCTGAGCTTAGAAAAGAGCTAAAGTGTGGCAAACATATTAAAGTCAAATATTAAACATGTTCTTTGATGTTTTGCAACCCTATGCAGAGGTCACTTATGCAGAATTTGACCTAACCTGATCAGCCCCTTTATCTCTGTAAGAGGTAATTCTAAGATTTAGGTATGCACATACAGAATTGTTTATTTATAAATGTCTTCTGTAGCATTTTTTAAATGCCACAATAATATTAGGATGGTGTAGAATCCAGTAAGTAAAAATTCCTCCTTTGTTTTCCTAGTGAATGGCATAATGTAGTTATTATTATTATTATAAAAAGAAATACAAGCAAATTATTCAATAATATGTAATTTAGATTTAACAGGAGCATCTCCAGCTGCTGTAATGTGCCGCTTTAGATGCCAGAACAGCTTGAGCTCTCTGAAGGTCTAACAGGATTTTTTTCTGATTTTGGTAATGTGATCCTAATACTGAGATGACAGCTATGGGCAGTTTATTTTAAGAAGCTGTTCTTCAAATCTGTTCTAGGAGTTTTCAGGTTTCGCTCCCAAAAGAATAAAATGGAAAACTAAAACAGGGCTGAGGGACTGTGACTTGAAGTGGAGTCAAGGTGTATTAACCATGAGCATGAGATCACTGTTGCAGCTGTAAAACTGGAGTATCCTGAGGAGGAGGAGGAGGCTGGGTAGGAACCAGGACATTTTAGCTGAAGAAGTAGCTGGTTAGAAATCTCAGGTAACCACAGCTAATGAACCTTCTGCTTCATTAACTGATAGACTCATTCCTTCAGCTGCTACTTTTATGCAGTGTATAATGTCTCTGGCTTTTTTGACTTCGAGTGTCCAGAGCTTTTACCTTGAGCTCATATGAATATTTGTAAATGCAGAGGGTAGAATTAGGAAGGCAGGAAATTTTTACTTGTGTGGGGCATTTAATAAGCAATGACAGTCTTGTTTCCCACACTGTGTGAGGGCAGCGAAATTAACAATAAAAGGGAAATCAGCTTCTGTGTCTTTTCTCTGCCCACACCAACCACAGCAGATGGTGGAAGAAAGCTAAAAGTATTTTTGTTTTTAAGAGGGTCAGAATAAGAAAGAAAATGAGAGGAAAGAGGATAGAAAAAATCACCATAATAAGTAAAATATACTTATTTCACTGAAATCTAAATGCTTCAATTAGTATTCTTAAAAGAAAAAGTTACTAAGTAAGAGACTCTCCTGAGAAAAGGAAGAATACTGATTTTAGTTCAGACAGGAGTATGAGTCAATGGTGTCTAAAGGAAGATGTGTATCTCTATGCAAGTTTGGTCTGTGCCCAACTGCTCAAGATACTCATGTTTCTGGGGAAAAAATGTGGTGACTGCTTCAAGTCCAAGTTTAGGTAGGTTTCTGTCAGTCTCACATGGAATTGGTCTACAAATAATAATCTTAGAATTGTAATAATGATTGTTAGAGATTTAAAGCTAATGTGAGTTACAGTAAGCAGGGACACATCTCCTGTGTTTCAGGGAGCCCTGTCTAAATGAAGCTGCAGGCTAGGAAAGATTTCTTGTTTTCTCAACAGCTTTTCTTCTCAGAGAAAAGCCTGAACTATCTCTCTGAATTTTGTCTGACCAGCATTTTAAGAACATTTCCTTGATTTTTCTTCGTGTCGCTGAATTTCCAAGGGCTCTGAGTATGTACCTAGCCTGTGTCTTAGAAATTACAGAAATGACTTGGGGTGTTGGACTGGAAAATCTCCAGAGGTCCCTTCCAACCCTGACAAGTCTGTGATTCTGTAAACTTGAAAGCCAAAAGACTGCACCTTGTTCTGAACTCAGTGGATTGTTTTTTTCTGTTTTTTTCTGTTTTGTTTTGTTGGTGTGTTTTTGTTTTTTTTTTTTTTTTTTTTTTTTTTTTTTTTTTTTTAGTTTGAAAAGCCTTCTGTCCAATGGATTTAGCCCTGCTCTGCAGAGAGTCCTTAGTAGAGGGACATGAAATAAAGCACTTGTCAGTGGCCATGTCCACATCCACGGTTTCTCTTTGTAGGGATGACTCAGAGGTGCAGTTTATCATCCTCATCCTTTGGGAACAGCTGCTTCATGCCATATTCATGGACAAACAGCTGCTGTGGCCAGGGAGGAGGTGTGTGTGCAGCAAAGGGCAGCTCAGAGTCCTCCTGCTCCCTGCTTTCTTTAGCCACTTATAGAGGGTGAGAGGAGGGTATCAGGGGATGGATCCCTCAGAGGTTTGGAGGAAGAGGGTAGTAGAGCTTTTTGGGCTGGATAAAAGTTAATCCTAGTTTGCCCTCACACTGCAACCATGCTACTGATCCATTCTAATCCACAGCAAATCCAAAATGTGGTGACAATAATACAGCTCGCAGTTCTCAGTTGGATTTTGAGTTTTACCTCTGATCCACATCTGCAGTGTGATAACAACCTAACCTTTGAATTTTTAATCTCTTCCCTGAACAAGTAGGCCCTGCTTCCCCCCAAAAGTTAAATACTAGTCTTTAATTGAAAAATACACAAAGCACTGCCAAATCCTGTGGTAAAAGCAGGTGTGCAGGCACAAGCCTGTTTAGTAAAGAGCTTATTTTAACATGGATTAAAGGCTTCTTTGGAATTGAATGCATTGTTTTTTTCTGTGCAATAATTAGTTTCCAGAACCAGTGTGTTTAAACGACTGCCTTAAAAACCCAGCATGTCCTCTATCCCAAATTCTCTCATAATTAGGGATTATTGTACAGCTTGTCAGTTATCCATCTGGTGGGAAGCTTCCTTGTCTGTCTTGCAGTCAGGACAGCAAAACTGTCACCTTCCTCTTGCCCCTTGGCATCAGATCCCCGAATGTGTGTCCACAGGTTGCACATCCATGAGGTTGAAGCAGTCATTCAACCTACAAGTGTTTTCTTGGTTTTGTATGGTCTAGAGGAAAGAAGGCTCAGGGGAGACCTTTACTTGAAAGGAGGCTGTGGCAAGGTGTGGAGCGGCCTCTTCTCCCTGGGAACTGCAACAGGGCAAGAGGACATAGCTCCAAGCTGTTCCAGGGAAGGTTCAGGTTGGCCATCAGGAAGAGTTTTTTCCCTGAAAAGGCTGCCCAGAGAGGTGGTGGAGTCCCCATCCCTGGCAGTGTCCTGGAAACAAGTGGACATGTCGGTGCCATGGTTTGGTTGACATGATGGCGTTTGGTCAAAGGTTGGACTGGATGATGTTGGAGGTCTTAGTGGTGATTCCATGATTCCCTGATCTTCTAAGTTATTTTTCTTAGGTGTGTTGGATTCTGTGTTGTGCTCCTGCCTTTTACATTAATCTTTTTGCTAGATTGAAGGTTTGAAGGCAGGGAAGGTGTTTTACCCTGGGTCAGTTGGGTCAAATCTCTCAGATTCCCAGCCCCCTGCTCAAACACCTGACCACAAAGTTGTGCATTCATAACCTTGCTGTGGGATTCAACAGATTTTGTGGGATCATCTGGGAGACTCTGAGAAAAGTTACTGGGAGGTAGGAGTTTAGAAATTCTCTTGACATCTTAGAGATGATGTGTTTTGATACATTTAAGACTGTTTGGTCTTTCCTTGCAGATTGTAAATCTGTTTCAGGACATTTCACCTTGTTTTGTAGTGTTTGATGATGTTTGTTGACTTTCTATAGACTGTTTCCATTATGTGAAAATCTGTCTGTGTCCAAAGGCTGATTTAAAAACAAACCAAGGAATAAACAGTGTTATATATTCTCTCTGCAAGCAATTTAGAAACACTGGTTTTGGATAACAGTCATGTCCTGCAGTAATTTGAGAAGGTTTCTAGCTGAAGGAAAAAAAGAAAATGTATCATTTTTTCCTTCCTCTAGTAATTATGAAGATTTTTGGAGTGAGATGTACTTGATTGTTATGTACTGGAGACTCTTGGATGTGAGCAGAATCATTCACACCACTCCCATTAGGAGTTCCCTTTATGTCAAGTTGAACACATGAAGAGCTGTGACAACTGCGATTTTGTGTAAAGATTGAAAAAAAGAGATATTTATGAAGACAATTATTGGTAGAGGTATTAAACATTCCCATTATAGAGTCATCAAAAGCGTACTTGTGAGGCTTTTGTAACTTCCAGTTTCCTAACAAATAAAGGTTTGTTCATTCTAGGGGAATTCAGTTGAAGAGAAATGAGTAAAAATGACCAGTGGCTCTGGGAGTCCTTTTCCCTGAGGAGTAGGAGCACCTTCTGCACCAGCAGCCATCCATAACGTCAGAGCATTCATTTCTTCTTTCTGCTTGTTAACATAACTTTCCACTTCACCTTCTCACGCTGTGATGGACCTGAAGACCTCTGCAGAGGCTGCTTTTCATGCCTGTGTGCTGTGTTCCTGTTTTGGTAAGAGGGAGTGGGTGGGTAGGGAAAGGCAGCTTTCCCACCTCAGAGCTGGCAAGCTCTTGGGCTCAAGATTGATGCTCATGGCTGGCTCACAGTGGGAGCCACTAGAACCAGTGACAGAGACAGATGATGGCACACCCGAGCCTGTCAGCTGAAAATGGCAGGGGCCTGAATGAGGAGGAATGCTTTCCTCATCAGCAGAGCTTGATTTTTGCCTCCTGTGAAGGTGGGACATTGGGGAATGGCTGCCTGGTGGAGGATGTATTTTATTTTGTCTTTACATTTTAGATGCAAAGTCTCTAACCACATGTCAGGGTTGTTGCTTGTGCTGTCACTGAAATCAGTTGTAAAGGTCCCATTGATTTAATTGGAAGAAATCAAGAATATCAAACAATTAGCTCTTGGGCAGTTGAGAACCTGTGGCTTTTTGATAAAATGCTGTTCCTCTTAAACAGCTACATGTCTCTCTACAGTTAGGAAAGCAGCGCAATACATAAATGAATAAATTTACTTTTGTGTATGTTAAATACAAAACCACAATACAAATCAGGTCATGAAATTTGCAAAATTATGAATTAACCAATTATTTAGCTAATTTACCAAGAGAAGATCTTTAGCTTTGTCAGTCACTCAAAATCACTTCTTTGTATTGTGATTTAAAATACAAGACAGTTGGTGTGCTAATAATATTAATTAAGTGGCATTCTTTTAGATTCCAGCCTCTATAACATCAACTTGAACTTTGAAATATTTCAATGAAATATGTAGTATTTGTGTAATATTAATTCTAGTGAATGTTATCCATTCAGAAAACAAAAGCATTTGGCTATGTGACTTTACTCAAAGATGGAGTCAAACTTTCAAATTATCAATTTAATAAACAAATATGTAGTTAAAGAGATTCTTTAACACATATTTAATCTAAAAATAGTATCTCACAAAACAATAAAAAGGCAGCAGCTGAGCTTCACCAGCACAAGTATTTGCAATAATTTTGTGTGTTTAAATGTAATTTTGTCCAGCTGAAATTTAGGTTAGACTGTAGAAAGCTATGTACACCCTGGTGTTTTTACAGCTCTCATTACCCAGGATCCAGCCCTGCCATTGAGAAACTTAATGCAATGTTTGTACATCAAGGCTTTATAAAAAAAAATAAAAATGTTTTTATCAGTTACAAAAAATATCACCAGTGGCCCACACATGTTTTGTTACAGAAGAATTATGATAACCTGAAGGCTTTGTTTTTATTGCTTTTGGGTTTGTATTTTACAGAGTCCTCGGTCCCAGTTTCATTATAGCTACATGCATGAAAAATGCTCCAATTAGCAATATATGGAAATGGTTTGCAAATGGTTTGCTCATTCCCTGTAATTTAGGAGTTTGCATAAATTACTGCATTCACAGCACTGAACTTCGAGCACGCCTTGAGGGCTTTGAGTCTGGGCTTCTGGTTCAAATCAGTCGATGCAATACCTTAAGAGAAAACCTGTCCTTTTCTGCCTTTTTTTTTTTGTTCTTAATGTATATTTTTTTTCTGTCATACCTATATCTCTGTGTGTGCGTGTGTGTGTGTGTGTATATACATAAAATACGTAGATATATCCCACAAAGAGAAGAACTGAAAGTCTGTTCTCTTTGCATGCCTTGAGAGAGCAATTTGCAAAATACAGAACAGGGAGATTTATTTGAAAACATATGGAGGCCATGGGGGTGAAGCCTGAAGAGGCCACTTGTCCCAGCATGGGATGCTCCACCTTAACCTGAACAGAAGCTGCTGGATCAGGCTGGGTGATCCCATGCTGGGGGTGGCAGCCTGCAGGAACTCAGCTTAGTGACCAGGGAAATCTGGCTCTCAGGCCATTGTCCATAAAGGCCAAACTTGCCAAAACACAGAGGAATTTTACCTAATGCAAGTTACGTACTGAATAAAAAATATTTTAAAAAGTAATGAATAACAGTTACACATTTCGTCTAAAAAGACATAGAATTAAAGAAAGAAATAATTGGCATGTATGTGAATTTAGTTGAGTTGATCAACTGATTTGTTGACATAAATAATAATTGATGCTTTTAAATGTAGGAGGTCTGTTTTAAAACTATTTTAAAGAACAAGCTGCCAAGGCATGTGCAATGTAAAAAAAAACAACTTGATGCAGAAATAAAGTATTAGAATTATGTAAAACCCCAGAAGCTCTTGTGTCTGTAGCCAAAAAAATGTTTATTTGCTAGGCTCAAGCTGGACTGTGATTGGAATACTTAAATTTCAGGTTTTTTAGGCTGATTTTCCATGCATAAAGCACATAATTAATTTAGAGCACTGCTTAAAAGCAATTATTCAAATAATGCAGTAAATTATTATGATCTGAATTGGTGTTTTTTCTTAATACTTTATAGTTTGTCTTCTCAGCTTTGTTCATAAGTGTTATGTATTTTTTATGAGAGCTGAAATGTTCTCTTTTTAAGTGGCAGTCTCTTGCTCACTCTCTTTAATTCTGAATTATGAGTGATTTGAATCAGATGCCAGTTCCTGGCAGATTTGTTGAGCTGAGGTGCTCAGTGTTGTCCTCTGCAATTGTGTTTATAGGTGTCTCTCTCTCCCTCCACTCCCCATTCCTTTTTTCGTTTTTTCAGTGTCCAGTGGTTGCATAGCTCACCCATACTCCTATTTTTTCTTCACCTTTGATACAATCTTTTCTTATCACCTGGATTCAAGCAAGTTCAGGACCTGTCTGGGTGCAGCTCATGCTCTTCACTCAGGACAATCATTGCTTCTAGAATTTCTGATAATTATCCCTCAGGGGCTTTTCTAGGAAGGTGACTCTCTAAGAATAGTATTGATTATTACTTCCTGACCTTCTTCACCGTGCCCTATTCTTGCTTAAAGTGTAATGAAAGGATCACTTCTACAGAATCAGCCAGTCTGCTGTTTTTCAGACCTGATAGTTGCACACTAGAGAAGTAATTTCCCAGTTTTAGGAGCAGTTTTTTGATGTGCTGCTCTCCTGCACTGTCCTGGGTTGAACTTGCCTCAGTCCCAGGCACACTGGAAGGCTGTGCTGGGTACAGGGCTGGGGAGAGTGGTAACACCAGTGTGACCACAGGACAAGGCAGGCAGCTCTAGCACTGAACAGATGCTGCTAAAGTAAAGCCATCTGTGAGCTCAAAGGATTTGGGATACCTGGCTAATCAAGGAGGAGTGGGCACAGTACACCCCAAAAGGGTTGTGAGAGGTTAAATTCCTGTAAGGGCTTAAGTTATTTCTGTGTCTTTTGTTTCTCTATTTGCCTGCCATATAAGGTCCACAAAATCTGGTGGTTGTAGAAAATGTATTTTTAATGAAGATGGGCCAAGCCACAGCTTTGTTTTGTGGAAATACTTTAGCTTTGTTAAATGAGAGATTTCCTGCTTCCCCTGCATCTCATTGGATAGTGTCTCATTCATATTTCATCGTGCTGATGATTATGTTTGCAAAGAAGTCTCTTTGTTTAATGATCAATCAGGGAATTTAATTCATTAATCTGAAAGCACTCTGCAGAACAATAAAATATCATCTACATTTTACAGAGTACTGAAATAGGGAAAGATGCAGTTGCTTGGTCACATAAATCTGTCACCCAGTGAGCAACAGAACCCAGATTTCTTGAGTCTCATCTCTCTGCTTGCTTCATGAACCGTGGCCACCTCATCACTGTTTGGGAATGATAAATGCCTCCCATTTATAGGCACATATGCATGTTCTGGTCATGCAGTAAACAAAGAAGCCTTTCAGTATTAATGAAAGTATTCACAAGAGGCCAAGCCTGTGGTCCTCATGCAGACAAAACTCTTGTGGGCTTGAGTCAGAATTCTGCTTTGAATGATTGCTAGACCAAGCTCATAATGTGTGTTTAAACCTTCTCAGGGGAGGAAAAGAGCTAGCATGAAGCAAATAAGAAGTGAGGGTTTGGTTTGGTTTTTTTTCTTTTAGAATGAAAAGAATAAATGTAGTGTCACTATGGATGAGATCATATGAGAAAGCCCCTTGCAAGAGAAGTGAGGTGACTTTTGCTGTTCCTAAAATGGTTTTCCTTTAGGTCACTTAATAAGTTTAAACTTTCATTACTCACCTGCCTAGTGGCTTACAGAAGCAGCCGCTTTTATTTGCTCAAACATTTATGTAGCAATGTAATGGGTGCTATTCCTTAGGATTATCCTTAAGATAAAAGTGTAGTGAACACTCTCACATTTTGTGTTTCTGTAGACACATTAATTGTGCTTTGGTTTTGAAATTTAATTTTCAAATCAAATTTCTCAAAGATCTTTCCAACCTAAATGATTCTACGTTGCTACGATTAATTCAGGTACTGTGATCTCCAGGGGACTACACTTGAAACAAATAGAAAGGAAAAAATACTATGGACAATTGTTTTAAAAAAACAACCACACAAAACTCCCAGGCTTTACCAAGAAATTGTTCTGGAGGTGAAGGTACCTCAGAGTGCTTTAGTTAAACAGAATTTAAGAATAATTATGTTTATCTCACCTCCTCCATCACTCAAGTGGACATTGCATTCTGAGGGAAATAATCTCTTCCTCTCTTCCTCATGGCAGGTTCATAGCTGCTTGAAAGAAACCATAGTGTTCCCATATTTGTGTTTTCCTTTGGCAAATAGTCTTTCATTTCTATAATCTTTGTCTTTAACCATTCTGTGTTTACATTTTGTACAATGTAAAAGGAGCTATTTAAGAGGAAATGTAATAAAATAAATTCTAAAATAAAAAATTAGGCCATGTACCATAAAGTGCTTGCAAAGAATATATAGGGAAAGTTTATTCCTTATCTCTAGATTTTGGGTTTACTTTGGGTTTTTTGTTGGTTGGTTGGGGTTTTTTGGTAATTTAAACACACTCCAAAAAAGAATTTTTTTTTAAATACCAGGTGGTAAGCCTCCAACAGTCTGATTTTTTAAGATGACATTCTTGGATTTGTATGCTCCAGTGTAGGTGGCTCATTTACTTTCTCAGTCACCCAAATATTTATGCACGTGCACACGTCCTGTCAGTTTTGAAGAGGGGTTTCAGTCTTGATGGACCAATATTTTTGAGCAGAAAATTGTTTGGTGAAGGATTTTCCAATCAGCTCTAATCTTGCATGTCCGAGTAGCTTTGAAGTCATTCTGGTTTTGGAAAAGAAATACACGTCCTGTTTCAAATATTGAATGCTCCTACTGAAACCATCTCTGTCCAAAGAGGAATGGGAGCCAAATTCAGTCAGGATAACCTCCTTTTCCTAAAGGTATCAGAGTTTTAAATTGGTGACATTAGTAAAGGTGTCAAGTTTTAAACTAAGTACTAGTCCCAAGAAAATATGAGGTAAGAGTTTTTCTCTCCTGGCAAGGAGAAAATTCCCACCTTTCCATTCCCATTTCTCTTTCTATCCTAAGAGTACCAGGATTAAGGATACACTTGTTAAAATTCCTACACTACCAACTAATGTAAAGTATCCACAGTATGTTAGGGTGAGATAGTGGTTTTATCCTCACATTTCTAAAGGACATCTGTAGTTATTTCCTTACTTAAACCTGTTTAATTGTCTAATTGCACTTTAAGCTATGGGACTGGTAGCCTTGAGACACTGGGGATGCTGAAAATGCTATCAAAGGTTATTAAATACAAAGGCACCTTCTCTGGCTCAGGAAGTCCCTTTACCACAAATACCTGGAGTGTAGGAAAATATTCTGAGGAAGCATCAAAAACCATTTGTCTTCTTGCTGTACTCTTTTCAGGCAGAGGCAGTTACAAAAATAGTCTCAAGGAGCAATAGAATTTCCATAGGTGTCTGGTCTTATTTTATGAAATACTTTTTGTAGTAGTTCTTACACTTGTAAAGGTATTGGCTATGAAATATTATCTGTAAAGAGGAAAAATAGCTTTGCTTCAAAGCAGCATTGAGACTAAATAGATGTCAATGCAAAATGGGTGTTGAGTAGACAAAGAAAGGTAGCACCACAGGTCTCAAGTCCCTGTTTGTCTCTAAAATTAACTGATATTTTACATATTCAGTGCCATGTGTCCTATGCTATCCACCAGTGGTGCCCAGTATATGAATATTAAAAGAGTAATATTGAACCAGCTCAAGTTGATGATGTGAGTTGCTCTTCTGTTTACACCAGTGGAGTCAAACCCAGGTGTGAATTCATACTTCCATCATAACAGATCTGAACTTCAAAAAACTGGAGACCAAGAGGTCTCCCCCTACTCCCATCTTTTTTGATGACAGAATTTGTGGATTTCCCATGAGACTTAATTTTGGTGGAATTGAAACCTGCTCCTGTTGTATAGACGTATTTGATAAATAACTCTCATGTTAATAAAGCACCAGGAGGCAGGAAGGAGGATATCAAGTGAGTCTTTATCAAACCTGTCAATATTTCAAAGTAAGATTATTTACTTTTCCTTGGAGCTGTGGCAGAGAAGTCTGAGGACAGTGAGAGAAACATCTATGAGGAGCCTAGATATTGCTTTCATAGATACAGATATGGTAATACTGTATATTATTTTTCATTGTTTTTATTGTGTAAAATGATTTTATTCCTTTATTTGAACACAAACAAACAAACTTCCCCAAACTGTTAAACAAAATAAGAAATGGATTTTTCAGATGACTAAACCATTCAACCAGCTGGAACACCAGACCCAGACTTACAGAGATCAGTAGTGGTATAACATCTTTTTCTTTTTGTGCCCTTTCTGAAACAGCATAATTAATCAAGGCACTACTTTCTAATAATTTCTGTGCAAAGTAATTTGCTTTGTTCTTGTCTCTCAAGTGACAGATTGCTGAAGTTGAACCTCTGCTCAGGCGCCTCTTCCACAGACCGTTTCATATTTCAGTGAACATTTCCCTGGCCTGGTTGACTTGATTTATAATAGTTGAGGTTAGTGGGAAATTAAAAATTAATTAATTTCAATGAATTTGTAATCAAGCAGAGTGGCCTGAGCTGTGGAGGTGCTAATAGATCTCTCCTGTGTGTTCCTCTCCAACCAGCTGATCCTTTAGGGTGTGGAATACCCCAATGTAGGGGTCAGGGATTTGGGGCTGGGTCTCCTCCTGGTGCTACAGGGTAAAGAAGGAAATTTGACAGTTTTTTAAACACATTTGAGAAGGGATATTTCAATGAATCATTGGAGTTAATTTTTGGTACCTGATTTTTGTCTCTGGGATGCTGTAGGGTGCCCACTTCTATCCTGTGCAAGTTACAACCTCTTCCATGGGAAAAAAGTTAAAAGCAGCTCATTCAAGAGTTCAAAGGACCCATAAATGCTCAAGGATCTGAAGTATTTGCAGAGGAATACATAATAAATTTGAATCTGTCATCTGAAAAAAAAATCCCCTTCATATCAATTTTGACGTAGTAGGGAGATTGTTTTCTGTTAACTGTCCCTTTCAAATGGGAACATGGGAGGAATGATACATTGGTTCTTCTCTCTTTTTTTCTCTGAGAGAAGAAATTGATAGAAACAATAACCTCAGTGAATTATTACTTACCTCAGTTCTGTGATATATTTCAATGCAAGACGAGCAATTAGACCCTGAAATAGTAAGATACAAAGTGCTTCCAACCTTCCCTAAAATGCTGTGTTAAAAAGGCAAAAAGGTGATCTGCCAGCTTGACATTCCTTTCTTCCCTGCTGCTCTTCATCATTCTTTCACTTCTCTGGTGGCTTGGATGCTGATATTCTGATGATATACAACTCACCCACTCTCTTCAAGAAAAAAAAGCATCAAAAAGAAATGGTTGTAATTTTCAGATACAAAAAACTTCAGTAAACTGAGTTAAGCAGTGTGATTACATGGAATATTTTTTAAATTCTTAGATAAAAAACAAAACTTTTTTTTTTAGATGCTTTAATTGAGGCACTTAGTGAAGTTTTGAAGTTTGTTCCTGTCTGAGGACAAAACAGAAGGTTGAAATAATGAGGCTTATTTTAACCCTTTTCCATCCTTAATGATGCAGTGATTCAGTCATTCTAGCAGCACAGAGTTCCATAGTGTAATTCTGATCTAGATTAAAGTGGAAAGAGTAGCTCTCACTCACAGTGATGCTGAGCTTTCATTACCGGAGCTGTGGCTGGTTGGAATCCAACCATAGCCCCACTTGATCAGCTTTGAAGGTCACTGAGCCTTTGAAGGCTCTGAACAAATGGATGCATTATTAAATATCTCTCCTGTCCTCACACTACACTGCATTTGTTTATTTATTTAAGAATCTGGACAGAGTGAGAAAAGCAGAGGAATAGCCTCATGCAGCATCCCTTTAGAATTCTCTGAGTTGCCAAAATACGATTTTTGTGTGCATGTGTGTGACTGCACATATAAGTATATGTATGTACATATAAAAATTTCTCTAAAACAGTTGAGGGATTTCCTTTCTGTTGAAAGAAGATAGGATAGTTGGAGCAAAGCTGTGAACAAAGATGTTTTACCTTAGCCAGAGCTATTGCATGAAAACCATAAATAGCATTTTTTAAATTATCAGTGTGAATTATTTTCTAACATGTTGTACCCTAAAATGCAGATTCAGCTGTAATAAAACATGGCAAATATGAATCTGTACATTTGAAATTTTACTGGAACTAAATATTCAATATGTAAATTTTGCAGAGTGTCTTAGAAGTGGTCCAAGAACTATAGCTTGAAAACAAAATCCATAAAATATATAAATTTTTTTTTTTAACTTTTGCCCCTTCTTTCCAAAGGTTGATGGCTGACACTTAGATTGTGACACCCTTCGATTTTGACTGGAGGTTTGTCACATATTCCTGAAAACAGAAGTTTATTATATTTTAAATAAATATGCTAAGTAGTGAAAGGAATTTAAATTACCAGGATTTTTGCAATGATTTCTCTCTATATAGTCACTAGTGAAATATTCAGTCCATATTAATTACAATACTGTGGTTAACTGCAGGGCAGGGACAACTTTATCTCGTATTCCATTTCAAGAATGCTCTGAGCATAAAATGAGTATATTTGACATGAACCTGACCATGATAGTTTGGATAAACCTCTCAAATTCATCTGTTTTGGGGAAATGTGGGAGTCTTTAAGCTGTTTTTTCATCTCCAATGCTGTTCCTAGGTGTCATTCAGTTATTCCCAGCGATAATGAAAGATTTATGCATCGACAAGTGTGGAGGTGAAATTGTGGTTAAAGCAGTGCTGCAAGTGATACTCCTGATCCCAGCAGGAGCTGCTGCCATGCTTGCATTTTTTGGAAGGTTTTGCAAAGTTTCCCCTCATGAATAACCATAAATTATTGCAGTGAGACTTTTCTTGTGGAAGCTAATGTCACCTCTTCTGGCCTGGAGATTCCTGAGCTGCATAATAGAAGTTAATCCAGTACATTTTTTGCTCAGAGGATCTGAAAGGCTTTTATTAGATGGAAAAAAAGAGGATTTGGAGGCTTATGAAATAAGAACAATTACCATCAATTAATAGTTTGAATACTTCTTATTCCTTTCTCCCACAGCTTTTTTAACAAAGAAAGGAATGAAAGAACCCTACTCAAACAAAGAAAGACAGGCAAAAAAGCCCAAAAACTTTTCAGGAGTCAAAGTAAGCCTTAGTTGCTCTGATTGTGCTGTAACAGCAGTTAATCTCTTGAGAGCTGTAACATGGACTGAATTCATAAAAAAGAGAATGTGTGTCAGAAATGACCCCATGTGTAATGGGCAGAGATCAGGTCCTGGTTTCATGGGGTATTAAAAACTAAAGGCCAGTTTCAGGTCCCACATATAAAGAAAAGAGGGGAGATTACTGAGTCAAGCAGGGATGTTACAAATAAGCACTTGCCTTGATTAGCCCAGCACAGCCTTCACTTCCAAATATTTGGGGCTTCAAAAGCCTTTGCTGATAGCAGGGACATTCTCAGAAGAAAAAAATCCCAAAACACAAAGTGCAACTCATAAAAGTTTGGTCTGTCTTTTCAGGGAATGAGGATATAGAGGGTAGCTTTAAGAAAGAGTTGAATTTCAGCTGTTTTTTTCAGTAGCACTTAAAAAGCAGTGGCTATCATCCTACACCGCATCTCAGTTGTTTCCAAGGCAAGACTATCCTCAAAGAGTGTCTGCACATAGTGCATGTATCTTCTTTGGTTTTAACAGCTGAGGAAATTGAATTTATGACCATCTGAACTGCATGGGCACTTTTATCCACAGATTACATTGACAAAACCCAAAAATAATAAAAGAAAAACAACAAACCAAACCAAAAACCCAAAAAAGAGGAAATTCATTGATTACATGAAAGGATGGTTCAGATGCATTCAGGTTATCTCTGAGATACTGAAATATTTTGTATATGTGATTGTAAATAAGATTTTTATTTTTTCTTAACCTGTCACTGGCCTGTATACAAAGCTATATACACAGCACTTTCCTTGCTATAAAACAGAAATAAGACCAAGAGATAGGTCAGACAATATTTGTCCTGCTGTTAGTCTTTTTAGGGAAATTTTTGGTCCAACCCTACTTTACTGTTGGCTGTTTCTCCTTCTGACGTGAAGCGCACGGCAGAAGACAGAGTCTGTGAAAAGTAGACAAGTTAACAAATGGGGGTGCTTCTTTTGGGAGACATCCTAAGAGGAATGTGGAGAAGAGGCCTTGTCCCAACCTTACAGGAGCTGGTCCCTGAACCTACTGTCAGCCACCCTTTTGTTGTCTTCCCCCTGTTGTATTATGATTTGTTTTACACTAATTTTACCTCATGGGGATTAAAGAGTTTTTAGATGAAGGAAATTGGTGTTTAGTGTTGAAAAGAGAATGAAAGATGCTTTCTCCAGAGTGTCCTGCTTATTTGTACTATCCCTCAGGTTGCTGGACCATGAGGAGCTTTCCCAGCATCTGTGCAAGCCTATCCTGTTGTCCAGACATTGTTTACTCCTCATTTCCTCAGAAGATGAACTGCAGGCTGAAATGGGAGAGAGGATGAGGTGGATAGTAGATCTTTAAACTCTTTAATGTACTTCAATTTTGATTGCTTTCCTGCAGCCTGAGAGTTAGGTTTGGGAGACCAGTGTAAAGGCAAAGACTATCAAAGGAAATTGTGCAAGAGACAAGAAGTGGAATGATAATTGTGGGTTCCCTGTTAACTGCAGTTATTAACAGCTCAAGGTCAGCACTAATGAATCTGTTTCCCCAAGGCTGGAATGAAAATTGCCCAACCACTAAAAAGTGCTTCTCCGTGGCCAAAAGCAGGGCCTGGGCACATGTGGTTGGACATGGAAGAATGCATCAGTGCAGTTTGAGTCTTCTGGGGTTACCAGATAATGCCTTTACTGAGCGCAGCCTGCTGAAATCTTAGGACACAGGCAGGTGTTTGCTGTTTTGTCTCACTTTGCAGTTGTTCTGTTGTGCCTTTGAGAGGAAAAGTTGCCTCTTTCAAAAAAGCTGGGGGTACCTTTGGGAGACAAAAATACAATACAAACACAACACAAACATGAGAAAACTTATGTGCTTTTTGTGAGCTGGAGTATAAATAGCAAGTGCAAAAAAGGAGGTAAAGTATGATGATTACTGACTTTGTAATTTGTCAAACTTCCCATCCATAACATTTTTGCACTGCTTCACTACCTTATGGATATTGTATTTTGTTCAGATAGTAAGATCCTCCTGCTCAACCTTTAAAGTCCTTCAAGAGTAGTTGACCTTTAAAAAAATATTTAAAACAAAATGCCAGATGAGAGTTTTGTTAAGTGAAACTCTTACCTACATCTTTTTCCTCAGATATTATTCATTGCTTAGACATATTTTATGCTCTCTTGCTATTACAACATAGCCAGGTTTGTCGGTAGAAGCTGAGGAGAAGAGGGGAAAAAAAAACCCCAACCCAGACCCTGAGACTGCTCTTTTTCTGTGGTAACTAAATTGCACATGGAACTGAGTAAAACATGTAGCAGAAAATTAGTAGAAATCAAACTTGATCAGTGGGAAAAAGTAACCTTATCCTCAGAATGCCAAATTCTGAGTTACAGAAAATGTTTCAAGGCCTCCAGAAGTAATTTAAGGAGCTGGTGAGCAACATTATTGTTTGCTTTGTAAATGAATTCAGTTGGCTGTTTGCTGGTGTGGGAGCTGGAGG
Organism: Notiomystis cincta; assembly: GCA_013398075.1. Taxonomy (NCBI): domain Eukaryota; kingdom Metazoa; phylum Chordata; class Aves; order Passeriformes; family Notiomystidae; genus Notiomystis; species Notiomystis cincta. The sequence continues at coordinate 161,276 of VZRX01014832.1, forward strand.
TCTGGGTAGGCAGTGTGCTGTGCATTCACTGAAAGCATGTAATTAATTATCTGCGCTGATTTCATGCAGTGGATAAATCAGACATTAGCAGGGCAGCAGGCAGGGAAGAAATACATTGTAGGAAACAATCACATACTGGACAAGTGGGGAAGGAGGGAGAGGAAGCAAAGGCGTGGATGACCTAGGTCTTTTCCATCTCCAGCTTCTGCAGATCTAGGAAATAGGCTTACGGGATATTCTCATTAAAAAGAAAAAGAGGAGTCAGCGAATCCTCCATGAGCAATCACACTGCAATTCCCAATGGAAATCATGGAGGAGGAATAATAGAGGAGGAAGTAAGTGTCAGGAACTGCTGGGCTTGGGTCTTGGTGTGCCAGTCACAGGAAGGGGATCAGCAAGACAGCACTGCTTGACCTCTCTTGGTTAAATTCAGGACACTTTCAAGTGTTTCTGTGACAAATAATGGGAAAACACACTGCACTTGTGATGCCACAACCTGAAAATCTGCTTTGGGACTGATGTCTGAGTCTAGCAAGAATGTCCTGGTCTGTTTGGTTCTGCCTGTTTTTATGGGCTCTGGTTCATCTTTTAGCAGCTTTGGTGAAACTTTTCTTGCTGTTACCTTGGGCCTTACATGAAGGTTTTTTAGTACCTTCTTTTAGCATCTTAGACCTAACTTGTGACGTGGGTTTTGCACCCATTTCTGATCAGGGAATGGTCTAAAATAGGTGAAAGCATGGCAGGTACCATGCTGAGCTGGGGTGTTTGTTGTTCTTTCTGTCCTTTTGCCTCAGCTGTGCCTGCCTTTGGTCTGCCTCCCTTTTCTGGGACACAGAGTCATCCTTAACCCTCTTTCTATCCCTCTGGGGGCCTCCTGACTTCAGGGAGAAGGAGGCATCCTGCCTATCCAGAGGCAGCCTCCGGGCTACCTGTTGGACTGTGGCGCCTATGGATAAGGAAGGAGGGACTTAAAGTGCAAAACCCAGGGGCTTTCTGGCTGCCAGCTGGTTTCTTTTTACAGATAAAATGAATTGCCCAAAGCCTCATCAGTCAGGAATGTGAAAAATCAAAGTGTTCAGGTTTCACTGCTTGTACACATTAATTCTGCACCTCTTCTTAGTCTTCACTGGTTTGCAGGAGCGTTGGTGTGAATGTAGGGCATAATTCTGGTATGAAGTCATTGATTACACCAGTTTCAACATATTTTATAAGACTGATCTAAATCCTTGAATAAAACCAGACATGAGGTTGGAGAAAATCTCTGATGGCTTGAGAGTTATGTGGTCTGCATTTTGACAGTAGAATTTCACCCCCCCCATATTTCTCACAACTACTTGGGGCTGAATCCAGACCCTCCAAATATCAACCTGTCTTTGTTAAAATAGGTGAGGAATGTTGTTCAAAGGGATTTATTTATTTTACTGTACAAAGAATGTTCTAAAGAACCATTCTCAATATTTTATTTTGGTTGTATACATCTGTAGAGATTGTTTAGATATTTTACTGATTTCCTACATGAAATGAAGCTGTGAAGTCCATTCAAAAACAGACTAGCATGCTTATGGCGTGAAGTATTTCAGTATTTCGCTTTTAATTGCTCCATAGTCATTCTAATAATAAAAAAAAAAAAAAAGAAAAAAGGAAGGGAATCCATATCAAAAATTTCCAATGACATATTTAAAAATGTCTGAGCTAGAGATGACATAAGACCTACCTGTTCTGTCTTTCTCAGTGTTGATTGCTCCTACTTCCAGTGAGTTTGGGTGTAATTCATGCACCTGAAGGCTGGAATGGGGCAGCTTTAAGGCAGGAAGTTGTCTTCCTGCTTTTCTCTGCATCTAGTGCTTGGCAAAAATGCCAACATTTCTGCCAGCAGAATTGCTGGAAGGAAAACACTTGAATTCCTTCCCACTGCTGGTATTAATGAGGCTGAGTCAGAAAAAGCCCTGCCAAACCCTGCTCTCTTTCACTCCCAGAATGGCACAGAATTACGAGTTTTTCGCTTGTGCTGAAATGCTAATGGCCAAGCTGCTGTTGTTTCAGGAGAAAAGTGCTTCATTGTCAAGGGTTTGAGCAACTCTACCAAATCCCCTTCCCATATTCTACAGATGGTTTTGGTGACTTTTTTTTGGCCCTCAGTATTCCATCTCCACAAAGGAGCTAATGTTCCCTATTGTGATGAGAGCACTGCAGTTGCAATTTAGTTTCTCTTTGTGATGCCCAAAAACATGATGGGCTCGAATAGGGGTAGAAAAAGGAAGGAGCTCTATCAGGCCTCTCAGTGAGGATGCTGTGCCTTGCATCATAACTTTTGCTGGTCCCTTTTGCAGCTGTTCTCTCCCTGGTTTATAGAATGTCTGTCTGCTACTATTTTCCCCTTTCTTTTTCCTGTACAAATATTTAGGTGTTAAGCATATCCATAAGTTAATAATAACTGAGATAACAGAGGAAAGCTGTGTTATGTTCCTTGGCCTTCAATTCAAGAGAGGAAACTTATTTTTAATATTTTTGCAGGTGATCCCTTTAATTTTAACCTTCCCCTGGAAAGAATTACCTTGCTAAAATGATGTTTTTCAAAAGGATCAAAAAAGCTCATAAATAGGCTTTGGCTATCTATGGGTAGTAACTTACTGATATTTTCTTTGTTCACACAGCCACATTTTCTATTTCTAAAAATACTGTAGTCTGTCTTGTGTGTGTGTGTGATGGGAAGTATGGAATAAATTATCTGGATCCTTCTCTGGGAACATGAAATTCTAAAGTAAAAGTTATACAGACATTGATACTGAACATTGAAAGCTTAGGCTCTGTCCAAGGTTTTTGGGAAACCTTTTTTGGAGTGAGAAGAAAAATACCATAAACAAATGAATTGCATTTTCTTTGCTGGTTTTCTGCACAGTTTTCATTAAGCAGTCCTTGATATTGCTAAGTTAATGCTAAGTGAAATGGGAATATGAAAATCGTGGAAGATGACTATTCTTCTAGGTAGCTTTAGCCTTTGCACAGTGATGCTTGCATGTAACTTCAAAATCTGCTGTTTCAAGTCCCAATTTCAGGGCTTCCCAAGAGCTGATAGGATACTTTCACTGTTAAAACGATGGCTATTGTAAATGGGTTATAATCTTACATGTAGTCACATGGAATTTCCCTTGAGAACCATTGGACGTGGGGAGGAAATGTCTTTCTCTTTCTTTCCCCCTTCCCCCTCTTTGTTTTGGGTATTGTTTATAATGAGTTATAGATTACCTTTTTATTGAAGGGACTTGAGAAGCACAGCAAGACTACAAACTCTCTTTCATGCCTAATTTAGAGAGGATTAAATGTAGCACTGGAAATCTGTTCTTGTGCATCTCTTCCAGCACTGAGCCGTGTTTAGGAGGCTGCCATCGGCTCATGGACTCTGTCTTTGTTTGGAGCAAAATCAATCTGGACCACTTGAAAGGAAAAAAGTTCTCTGACACTCGCATACGTTTTCTCCTCTCGCACTGCAGTGTGCATCTGAATTGTTTAACAGCACTCTGAGCTGGCTGCCATAAATTTCTTTCCTAATCCAGCCTCACTCCTGCAAATTCAAAGTCGCCCCTGCGATCTGGCCACCTTTGTCCGAATTACAAGTGACGAACAATGGAGTTTTGTGATGGTAATGCTGACCCCACCCGACCTACAGCCATGAGCATCCTGTGCTGCCTGAAAGGCCCTTTGAGAAGGTTCAGCTGAACTCCCAGTGTGAGCACAGCCACGTGCCGTGCTGAGGCTTCACACCCAGCCTTCCTGGATTATCCATCATCCTACCTGCCCCAAACTGGTACTTACAGGGAGGGCAAAAGGGGAGCAGAGTGTTATTGTATGTCTTTTCTACCATGTGATGAAAGCCTGAATAGTAGCGCATGCAAAGGTAACTTGTGCTCTTCTGTTTTTGACACAGTGGTTTCACATGTAAATTAAAAAAAAAAAAAAGCAGGAGTTGAAAGCAGCAGTGAAGGGTAGAGACCCAGCTGAACTACTTGGATGTTGTTTTAAAAAAGCCTTATTTTATAAGTTTGATTAAGTAAGAGTGAATTTTACCAAGCTTTCTGCGTTTGGTAGGAAGATTTATGAGAATAAGTTAAATGGTGCTCTCAGGAAGCCAAAGTTCCCACAGAATTCAGGAAATCATGTTTTTTTTTCTGCAACACTAAAGAGTGCATTCTGCATTAAAAGGCATATCTGTAAGTCACTGATGTTCTGAGGGAGTGCAGCTGTGGTACTAATCCAGACCACTGTAATATTACTCCCTGTTAGAAAAATAAAATAACCACAGATGGATTTACATATATCTGGCAAATATTTTGCAATAAATAATTTTATTTATTTTAAACTGAAGAGTCAATCAAGATAATTTTAATCTGTAATCTTTAAATACTGCCCCTGTTGCTTCCCCACATATTGTTTCCCAAATAAGTGTTACAGTTGACATTCAGCATGAATATTTCAAAAGCCTTGTTCTTCTTCTCCTCTGTCATCTGACAGGTCTTTGTTTCTTTTTAAAATTTTTTTAATTTTGTCTGAAGTAAAGTATTTGCTCTGAAATTTATTTCTTTTTTTAAGCAATTACAGCCGAGTTTTTACTGGGTGCACTTGTGATGTTGCTGCAGTTAATGGCCACGCTCTGTCCCTGAGTTCAACAAAGTGCAAGCACTTAAGTGAAATGGAAACTCTGATTTAAGATATGTTATTTCAAGCTTGTTTTCATAGTTACTGTTTAATTTGCAAAATGTGAACATGGATTGTTACAGGGATTCCAGGAGGTCGTGTTTTGGCTAAAGCTGTAACAGCAGCTTTTTTTCCATTATGTGTGCTTATATTTAGTGAGCATTGCACTGAAGGATTAAACTTGCAGCTTTTAAGGCAATAACATTTTTTAACTGATTGTCCTATGAACTGACATTTCTTCCACTGGAATTTTGTAGGCTGGAATTTGTTGTACAGCAGGATATCAGCAGGCTTGTCAGCTGAGGGTCATCTCTTCCTGGGAAAAGCAGGCCCTTGTATTAAAGGGAAGGTCTCACTGTGGATTTTCTAGCTGAGGTACTTTTGTCATTGAATGGAAGACGAAAATTTGAAATAATCCCTTATGAAAGTGGATAGAAAAAAATCAGGTGAGTTCATGAGCCACAAGCCTGGCTGTGCTTCGTCCTGGGCAGATATGAAAGTAATGTTTTTACACAAACTCCTCCAAAACGTCAACCTTTCAGGTTGCTTATTTTTGAGCAAACAAGCAACACTTGTTTAATTTAGAGAGACAGAACTGAACATCTTAAAAATATGCATACTCCCCATTTGTAGATGAGTATCCTTTGCTTCAGCAGAAGGGACAGGAGGAGCTGTTTAAAGTGGCATTCACCTCACATCAGAGGACCAAAGCACTTGTCTGGGAGGTTGTATTTTCCTTAGCAGTGAGGTTATGATTAGATGATGAAATAAGAATATGAGCCAACAATTTCTCAAAGCAATTGTTTGCATTAATGTGCCTGTCAGGGTAACGGTTCCAAGACTGGTTACATCTCAGAAAGTGATAATATTGCTGGAAAATAGTTGCATTTAAAATTATCACCTTCTCCTGACTCTTTTTAAATTATGGAAGCATTTCCACATACCTTGTAGATTTTCACACTGATCTTTTTACTGTTTTACAGTAATGAGCTGTCAGCTTTTTACAATTTTTTACCACTTCACATTTCAAATATGGATCTTTATTTCTCCAGATTCTAGGGACCTAAGATCAAAAAGGGCTTCCTTTTTAATTTTATCGCTTTAACAGCAACAGTTCAGGGCTGTTTACCTTTTTCTTCGAACTGTGTAAGACCAGAAATTAAATACCTGTTTAGTTCATCTACATTTAATACTAATTTGCAGTAAGAACATGATAAAAGACAGAAGTTTTTAAGCAGCAGGGAGTTTAGAATTGTCTTGATCCAGTCTGAATAAACCCTAAATTAGTAGGATTAACACAATTGGATCTGTGTTTCACCTGGTAAAGACCCTCCAGGGGATAAAAATGGTAGAGAGGACGGAAAAAGGCATTCATCTAGAATAGCATTTAAATATATGCCTTGCCCCTTAGGATATAGGTACGTGCTTAAAATAAAGCGTATTTTAAACACACTTCCTGAGTCAAAGCTTTATGGTAGCAAGAGCTCCTGGAGTACATAAAATAAAGGTTGAAAAATAAGGAGACAATGAAGTCAGGCAAGAAAGAGAGGAGAATTTAGAGTTTTTTTAAGCTATGAATAGTATCTGTTATAGAAAGAACAACCAGTCATGCCAGTTCATATTTTCGGAGCTTTGATCTAATTTCAGGGCATGACAATTCTGTCTGTCCTTTACTAATGGGGAATAAAGTGACTTGTCCATGAAAAATGATTTGGCGTTGAGGAGGTTACAAACTTGAACTTTTGATAAATCTAAACACAAATTGGAGAAAGAAATTCTCAGCATCATTATTTATTTTGCTACGCTAATACAGTTGATATTCAAACAGTGTTGTTTCTGGAAATTTCAGCTCAGTTCACAGAGTTTTTAGTCTTTATGTGAAGAGTAGCACCACCTTTTCTAGGTTGCTGTTTGTGCTTCTCTGTACAAACAACAACTACAAAAATATTCACAAAGGGTCCTTTTTTTTTGCTTTTAGAAGCTTCACACTGGGTTTATACTTTTTACTATGTGTCTTTGTGATACATCTTTTAATTTCCCTGAAACCTTTTAAATTGGGCTTTGTAAGCTTTGCTGCTGAATGAAGATCACCCAGAAGACAGGTTTGTGGTACTTTCCTTGGCCACCTTTCCCTTTTTGAAGGTTTTTCCAATCCCAAGCACATTGGAGCATGATTCAAGACATATTGCCTGGTTTTATTCCAATGCTCTGCTAGTTCCCCAGCAGTATCCAGGCATGCCATATCTCTGGAATAAAAACAGCAGTGAGCATGTGGTTGGCTCTGTAGGTGGTTTCAGGTTGAAGAAGCTGCCTTCTTTCAGGTGGGAAGTCAGCCTGTCAGGCTGAGTTATGGGAGCATGATTAGTGTACCGAGTTCATTAAATGAAAACTTTTGCAGCTCCGGGTTTCCATTGCTCCCTGTGTTTGTTCCAGTGAAACAATCCAGTTTTTCATTCACTGAGTGGAATACCATGTGTAGGCCCAGCGGGAGGACATTCCAGATTCCCCATTGATTTCCTCTGCCAGAGAGTTGTTTTGTGATTCTGATTGGTGTCACATTTAATATCTGTATTATCTGTTGTCTTTTACCATGGTGGATATGAGCAGACTCGTGTTTGGATAAAATGTGGAAGACCAGCATGTAATGACATGGATATCTCATGTAATGACATGAATTTCGCAACCAGACTATTACAGTTGCCCTTAAAATCTTCTGCTCAGTACACTTCAATGTGGGACTTTGCAATCCAAAAGGTTGAACCCTGTCAAGAAATCTTTTAACACAGAATCTGCTGCAAGATTTGATAAAGAAGGGACTCTCTGACTCCAGATGTTGCTGTCATTTTCTATTTTGAGCAGCCAAGGAGCTTCCCAGGTGAGATACAGGGATAACTTTCACTTACTATGAGCAAGGATCTGAAATGTGGTACCTGTTTACTTTATCATTGCTATTTGCTGTGCTCAATCATAAGTGAATCTTTCCTCAGTGATTGCAGTCACTTAGGGAGAGAAAGGGGCTGCAGGATCTGGCACCAGCCTTTGTGGGGCTCTGTGGGGCAGAAATGTTCTGAGACGTCATTCCTCCCACAAATGCTGTCTTCTGTTGTTTTCAGATTTCCTTTTTTTTTAATAAGCAGTTTTATTAAAACTAAAACCAAACTAAGTGAAACATTTATGCAGGCTTTCAAGGGCACTTTCAAGATGTTTATCTGACATCAATATTCATTAGGAGTGAGTTGTCTTCAGTCCATTTTATGCCTCTTAAAAGTCAAAGCCTAAAAGGTTTTTGACGAGGGGCAAGATGCTTTCTATTGTTATTTATTTATATGTTTGTAACTGGGAAGAGTGACCTTCTTCCTAATGAAATGTATCCCTTTCTGCTAAGAAAAAAGTGGCCATTTCTGACTAAAAAGCAAACTGTTATCAGTCAGGTATAGATTCTCCTCCAATCCTTAAAAGGTTGTGCAGACCTGTCTGCTACAGCAGCTACACCCTGCTTGTCTTTAATATGGAAAAGGTCAATGAGGTACAATTGCTGTACTATAATATTTACAGATAAAATACCAGATATGCCTAATTTAGAAAAGAAACGTTGTGAGCTTTCCATCATTAATTAATTTTATACTCGCCTTTTAAGCAGATCTCTGTAGGTGATTGGTTGAGGGCTTAAAGATTAGTTTAATAAATGCCTAAGCTAAATGGAGCTGAAAATTCAGAGGAATGGCTCAATTTGCTCAGTGTTCAGTGAAATAAGCTGGTGTGTCAGCCAGTTGTACACACAGGATTTTTGCTAATTGACCACAAGTGACATCCCAGTTTCTTAAATGAGGGCGTTCATCTTCAGGAGTGTCCTAGAGAAGTGCAGAGTTATGTGCAGAGTAAAAGGAACCTCCTCTACAGTATACCTGAGGGGTGTCTTATGCCTTTTAGGTGTGCTGGCTGTCCTCCTTCATTTTGAGCTTAAGCTACCGTAAAAGCCTTTTAAAACCAAATAAGATGCCCACACACAAGTACGGAGTACAAACTAAGAGAAATCTAAAAGGTCCTCTCGATCTGTAAATTCATGAAGTGACACTAAATGCATTAATAAATAGCATTACTTATGCTATTTATTATTCAATCTCTGAAAATGCTTCTGGAGTCCTTTTGGTACAGCATTATATTTCACAAAAAAAAATATGTCTAGAAAGTTAAGACCTTCATAAAGAGGTGAGTGTTGCATTAGACAGCAGGTCTGCATCCTCACAACAGCAGGGCAGGGAGAGCTGCTTAGATTTAATTCCAGATCAATATGAAGGCTGCCAGAGTCTGGTGGAGCAGACCAGGGACACATTGTCATCTTGTCTCTGCTGCCTGTTGTACAGCTCACACAAATCAAAGCACTTCAGCAGAGACAACTGATATTTCTGTCCCGATCGATCTCGGCTAGGGGAGCTCTCCTGGGCAGATAAAACAGCAGTGACTGTTTTCCAGAGTGTCAGGTGTCTATGATTGGGTTTCAGATGGATTCCGAGTCCCATCAGAGCAGCTGTTAGGAATGGCTGCAGTTCAGGTTGATACCTCCCTACCTTGCATGAGTGAAAGTGATAGAGTGCTCGCTGTATGTTTTTTATCCTTTTGATCAACAATTTGTAAGAGGAACCAAGTAAAATTATGTGGGATTTATTGGAAACCACAGATGTATTTGCAGTGTCAGTGAACCTGACCCCTTGTTTCTTCTTCATGCCATGGAAAGCCAGCAAAACTGAATTTTGAGACGTTTAGCCTCAAAAGCAGCACATGCAAGTTGAAGACAAAAATTAAAGGTGGGAAACTGAAGCTATGTTGGTTTTGGAAGTAGTGTGCTGGCTGGTCATTTCATCATGCACCGCTTTTTCAGCAGAGATTTTCTGACTTATCGTGGTCTTCCACAAGAGTTAAAAAAGGCTTTCAGATCTTAAATAAGCGAGTATTCCTCCTCTAGATCTTCTCCCAGAGGGAAGATGGACTGCAGAAGATCAGCCTCAAGGGATCAGTTTTTTCAGGAATTTAGGCATAACTTGTTTTTTTTATCTTCTCAACTATGAAATAGCAAACCCAACCAACATCACTTCAGATGATTTTTCTCTCAATAAAAATTGAATTAAAGCAGCTTGGGTAAAGTGGAGGTTAAGCAACAACTGAATCAAAAACTTATTGACACAGTTACTTTTTCTCAGCATTCCAAAGTAGTTGATTTGTATTGGGATTCAGATTTTAGTGCTGGAAATCTTTTGCAGCTTCAGCACACAGTAAAAGCAGCGGGGCCTTTATCTTGAGTTTCATCAATGAGTTTCTAACTCACAGAATAAAAGAAGTCTACAATTGAATATTTACCTGCTGTCTTAATATTTTTTATGTTCGACTTACTACCTGTTATTCTGATGTTCAGTTTCTAATGTTTTGACTAAGTAAAGTATTGAGTGTTGAATGTGCTGGTAAGGGAAAAGGGAAAAAATACTATGAACCTATAGAGATCTAGGTGGGACTGTGATATTCACATGCTGTGCATTTTATGCCACTATAAACTCCAGAAAGGAGAGAGAGAAGAGTGTGACACTAGCAATATTTTATAAACTGCTTTGCATTCATTTTGCACTGTTTTCAATAGCTACGTGTCAAAGAGCACAAGAAATCCAGCTGAGACCCCAGCAGCACGAGGCAGAAATGATCCTGCAGCATGGAGTTTGGAAACTGATCTCTAGTAAACTGATATTCATATGCTGTGCAAGTTTTACAATAGCTGGAATGGAGGGTTTGATTGACACCATTTCTTCTTCACTCCTTATCATTGGAATTGCATGTAGGAACTGTTGGATTCTGAAGTGTGTGAGGACATCTGTCATGGTAAATCTATTTTTGAACAAAGCCCCTGTGCCAAAACTGTACAAAATTCTGTCAAAGTATTCTTCTCATAAGTTATGTGGTTTCTACCATTAATAATAACTATATTAATGGGTAAGTGTTGTCTTCAGGACAGAGACACTAAAGCCCTCATTTTTTTGTTTATTTGTTTGTTTGTGTTTGTTTTTAATACTGCCTTCCAAGGTTACAATTCCAGCCAGAATGAAGAGACATTCCTTTATTGATTTACTCATTTACTGATGTTCTGCAAGCACTTAAATTCTTCTGTAGTCTGGAATTAAATATTCTCTGGGTATTTCTTATTTGCGACCAGCTGATTTTTGTGAGTTATTCAAACATCTGAACTTAAGCTTTTGGCAGTGATTAGTGCAGCCAGCTTTGAGTGCCTCCAGAAACCCAGTTTTAGCTGTAGCATGTAGAAGTGATAAAAAGGAGGAGGTGGTGAAAAGAGAACTTGCAGCTGGCAAGTGGAAATAGAAGCTTCTTGGATACCTTGCTCCATTTCGACTGAATGCTTCACCTCAAAAACACTTTTCATCCATGCAGTGCCTCAGCTACCACTGATACACAACAATGCAAGTGCCTCTTGTACAAATGTCTCTAAAAATGTGACAGAAAATGCAGAGTGGCCTCGTTGCAGGTTTTAAAGCCTCGTACCAGCCCCAGGGTGCTCGGCATCTAAGCAATGTTGCTGTTCCTTTGGTGAGCAGATTGTGTTTGGTGCTAAAGCTCTTCTCAACTCACAAGGAACTAAAAATATCCCTTCTTCTCCACTGATGGTCTGTAATGACAACTCAAATCATTCTATCTCAGCCCTCCATGTACATTTATTTGCCTTCAGATGTCTGTGGAGGCAGCTGAACTATTGTTTTATCAAAAGCTGAAGATAAAAATGACTCTGTTGACAGAGTTTTCAGAGGGACAGGTGGTTGGCCTTTTACAGCATGTGCTGCTTGGCACAAACTCAGAGTGCTTTAGAGGGAGCAGTGGGGATTCCATGGAGGTGGAGATGCCCAGGATTGCTGCAGAGAGTGTTCAAACCTTGTCTCCTGGGTGTTGTCTCAGTCTTATGTGTCTGAACATCACTGTCTTGCAGGTATTCATAACCGTGTGCTACAGATGCTAAGGTGATATTTAGACATGAAAATACACTGGTTCATCTTTCTTAAATGAAGAGAAGAATATGAAAAAGTTCTTTACAGTGCAGGTGACACTGGAACAAGTTGTCCAGAGAGGCTGTGGAGTGGGGAAATTCCAGAACCCTTTGGGTGGAATCCTGTGCCCTAAGCTCTGGGATGGCCCTGCCTGAGCAGGAAAGCTGGACCCAATGACCCACTGTGGTCCCTTCCAACCTGGCCCACTCTGGGATTAACTTAATGTTAATAGAGCTCCTAAAATTATGACATTTAAAAAAAAAAATCTTTATTTTAAATTAAAACATCTACTCCAAAATGATACATGGAATCCAGTACTTCTGTAGGTTATTTATTTGAAGCTCTTTGCAAATTTACTTCTTAGTTATGTAATAAGATGCATTAGGATTTCAATATCCTAATAAATTTTCCACTAATCTCTTGTGAAGAACTAATAAGATTGACTAGTAATTGATGCTTCATATTAAAATTAGAAGTTTAAAGAGCTTACTTTGAAGCCAATTTCCATTTCTGCAACCAATATACCATCTTGGGAGAGATGCTTCTAGATAGAATGTCAGTTTGAATTCGTTTTTTTTTTTTTTTTTTTTTTTTTT